>RJWJ010006973.1:0-59691 GCA_004363605.1 Indri indri | reverse complement strand
GAGGTTCGCAAACCCCAGAGGAAAAGATAAAGCGTTCACACCTGCTAGAAGTGTCTTATAGACAAGAACCATTCTGCTCTTGGCGAATGGCACCTCTAGGCGCTGGAGGCTTCACGTCAGTCTTTCCAGGTTGGGCCACAAGCCTGACCCCAAAGAAGAAAGGGGGAGCCAGGACTCCCATGTCCCATTCCTGTGCCTCTTTCTGCTGGGCTGAGGGATTTGCATGCCCTGTATGCTTCCTTGGGAGTAAAGAATCCAGCACTGGACGTGCAGAGGGACCTAGGAGGGTGATTCAGGATTGATTATAACTACTTATTGGACATTTACTATGTGCCAGGTACTGGGAAATCTGCCTTACATATATTATATCTAATCCTGCTATAACCCTGTGCAGGGGTGTGATTAATCCCATTTTACAGATAAGGCAACTGAGGATCAGAGAGCATTTCACTGACGAGCTCCATGCTGGTAAGGGGCACTGCCAAGATTTGAACTGAGATTAATCTGACTCTAAAGTCCACTTTATTTCCATGCTGTGGTCTCCAGAACAGAGTGTGGCCACACAGAGCACACCAGGGGCTATTCCACACACAGATTCATCTTAGGACTTCATTCAAGAAAAGGATTGGGTTAGTCTGTCCCAGAACAAGGAGGGGATGGAAAAGAAATAAAGATTTCAGGATATTTTATTGGACTGATAAGAGAATAGGAGAAAGAAATCAATAAGAATCCAGTTTGGAAGGTCCCAATAAGAATGTCCCTCTAGTATAAAAATGGGACTGGATACCTACCAATGAGTTTATCTATGTCACAGAAAAACTGTGCAATCTAAGCATGTGGGTGTTTCCCACCCAGTACACAGGGAATGCCTTGGTTCGTGCAAAGCCCTGGCTGGGCACCTGTATAGAAGGTGAAGCTTATGAAGGTCTGGAATACAGGAGTCTGTGAAGTAGGGCAAATGGGGGAATGAGGATGATTGCAACTAGATCTCTACCCACCTGTAGCTCAATTACTCTGACCCACCTGCTCACCCCTAATCCCACATGGCTACCTGCTGTGATCTGAGAAAGCAAAATGAAGTGCAAAAAGAGGAAGCCAGAGTATCTGGAAGCCATAGGAGGAATCAGAGGAGCATCCTGGAGTACTTCAGGGTCATTAAATAAAGTCCAAGGTCATCCTGCCTCAGCAGTCTCTCCTTACCCCTGCCCCCAACACAAGCTGTACTTCCCTCCTTCCTCTGTTCTTTCAGTCCTCAACCTTTTCTTTCTATGGCTCTTGCTTCAAATGTTCTGACCTTCGCCAAGACCCTCACCCCTGGCTCTGATGTTCTGTGTTCCCTGTTATCACAGGTGCTAGTGTCTCTCATGGTCTATCCTGGTTGATGAAGCTTCATCTTCACGCATCAAAGATCTTGCTTTAAGGGCAGGAGGATGTGTCTTGTGTTCCCTGGATCCACACAAGACTTCATTATCCAGGGCATTTCAATTCAACCCAACTTACTATTCATCTGCTGTTTGTGAGGGTGGACAGAGCTGAATGAAGCCCCATCGCTGACCTCAAAGAGCTCTTAGTCTAGTGATGGTGGGGGAATAAGCTAAGTGTCAGGTCTGAGGAGGAGACACAGTGTCGGGCAGCCTGAGGATGGAGAAGGTCAGCCCTCAGCTGTAGGTGAGTAGAGTTCCAAGGTAAGTCTAAATCCCACTTGGTGCTCAGGAGGAGCCTCTGTCTCAGTGAGTGGCTGGGCTGCTCTTCACTTTGTGGGGAGGTTAGGAAGATACCTGCTCTGAGGCATGACGAGAATGATGATAGATGATAGGTTACATGGGTGGTTATTCTGCACTGAGCCCCACAGTGAGTTTGTCTGTTGACTTTTGCTTCCTAGCCTTGATTTGATCTTTGGCTTATGGAGGTAAAATGTTTTGTTCATGAGGGTCCTAGAAATAACGCTGTGTTTGTACCAGTTAAATTTCACCCCAAGAGTAAAAGGGACTTGTATCAATTTTAGTCAAATGACTTGCCCCCAAGATTTATGCACTGATGCCATTTCTAAGTAATAGCCAACAGAGAATGATAACAAATGATTTTCAAATACATGAAAAAAAGACACTTATCTTTCCAGAGAAACTTCCCTGACCTCTCTCCCAAGTAGACTTTGCTTCCTCTTCTGTGCTCCTATAGCCTCCCAAGCTACTTCCATCGTATCAGCTATCACATATCTGTTTACTTGGTTGTCTCTCTCACTAGAAAGTGAGCTCCTTAATGCAGAAACTGTGGCATGCTTATCTCTGTGTATACAACAGGTGTGCAATAAATGCGTGTTTAGTAAGTGCCCAAACTACCAGTTTGGTGGGAGGGGGTGTGATGGGTAACACGGACTCAAGATGTGAACCCCTATTTAGCCAAATGAGCAAACCAAGGAAGAATGAGGCAGGTGTTCTGACATTCCATCCAAAAAGTGATTCCTTAGCCCTGGCAGGGTGGCAACTCCCCTCCTCCCCCACCCTCCACCCACACGCCCAGTGGCTTTGTCATAATGCATGCTATTCTTGGACTCAACTCCTTCGAGTTCAGGGATGTGAGAAGTGTCATTGAAGTGTCATCGAACCACAGTTCCAGGGAGCTGCACGTGCTTTTGAAGGGTCGCCCCCTCACTCCCGAGCAGGGAAGCCCTTCATTTCCCCTCACTCGTGGTAATACAGAGGTTTCTCCCCTTCCACACCCTTGACTACCACTGTTTTCACAGCTCCACTGTGGGCATCTTCACATCTGTCTTGTCACGTTGTCCTCAGCCTCTCCAGGCTGCAGGCAGGACCAGCAGCCACAGCAGTAACGTGACCTTGCAAAGGTCCCGGTACTTATCCCCTCAGCATGTCCTCAACCCGTGGTTTTATCTGACCCCAATCTGTCCCGCCATTGCACAGATTAGGAAAGCAACACCTGCAGGAGTTAAAAGACCTGATCAAGGGCACCCAGGGCTTGTGTCAAGACCCAAGGGCTTCAACTCCCATTTCAGAGCTCACCAGACTCCCTTGACAGGTGTGACCTGTGAGATTACACACGGAGGGAATCTCTGATGGTAACAGACTAGCAGAAGAGATTACAAACCAATGAGGAGCAGGAAACAGAGGTGGGCAATCAGGACATCCCGGCCTTTCCTAGGACAATGCTGAGATTCGTGAGTGTCGGGGAGACCACCGGGGTGGAGGCCAAGAGTGTGAGCCTCTCGGAGGGAAATGCCTGCAACTAGAGAATTCCTTGAAGGCAAATGTTGAGACTGGAAAGCCCAGGTGAGCTGGAACACAGGGTCATTTTGCTGAGATAAGAAACCAAGAAGAGGTTAATTCTGTGGTTTTGCCAATATGGTATTCAAGTCACTTTGGGGAAATGGGAGCAGAAGTTGAATTGTGGGTTGGAGAAACAAGTACACAAGGATGCAGGGTGTAGGGTTCTTTAGGATGGAATCTGTAGCCTGCCCCACTGTTCTCACAGTGGAAATGGACCTTGGTCACCTGCCACCGCCTGCTCTTTGGCTGTCACGGGTGGAGGGCAGGACCTTTGGCACGTTAAACTCCAGAGAGAAGGGTAAAGCCTCACCAGTATGGTGTGATCAAGAAACCCCCAGTATTCCTTATGAAGCCTCTTCCTTCAGACAGTGCTTTCATACTTGTTTCTGGCCTCTTTCCACACAGGTCACAGGGAATACCCCAGCACGAAAAGAAAATAATTCAGCAAAGCTTTATGGAGTCTCTACTATGTGATGGGCACCGTGTCAGATGTTGGGGGTATGTGGTTTAGATGGTGACAGTGAAGTGTCAAGAAAGGCTTCCAAAAAATGGGAGGCATGACTTTCTTTCAAATTTATATTAGTTTGTTTTTCTTTTATAGAAAATATACATGGTCATCATACAAAATTTAGAAAATATAGGGAGGTATAAATAAGAAAGCAAAAATTGCCCTATCATTCTGTGCCTCGTTCCATACTTACTATTGGTACTCGATATCCTTTCCTGAACAAGTATATTTTACTATTGTTTACTTAATATTCTTCTATGGCATTAAAAACTCAAAGATGATTTGCAACTGGCATGAACGTATGCATGATATTTCCATGTGTGGGTACACCAAAACTTGCATTTAGCCATTCTGCTATTTGGGCCAATCCACTAGGGTTGTCTTAACTTTTCTCTATTACAGAGTGAGCTGAGATTTGAAGGATGATTAACCAGGCAAAGAATGTGGGGTGGGGTTACTCAGGCAAAGAATAAGAGACCCACACTTTTTTTGGACATATCATAGATTTCTTAAAATATTTCAATAGTAATAAAAATGGTAATAATGATAATAGTAGCTGGCATTTAACACAGCGCTTACTATGAGCCAGTAGCGTTGTAAGCCTTTCATAGATATTAATGTATTTAATCCTCATAGCAGCCCTCTGAGGTAGGTACTATTATTATCCCTTTTACACATGAGGAAACCAAAGCACAGAGAGGTCAATAACCTATGGAAGGACACACAGTTGATGCACAACAGATTTGGAAATGACACCAAGAATTCTGGCTCTAGAGCACAAGTAAATCAGAAAAAGGAAATGTTTTGCATTATTAATTTATGTGAAAAGCTTAACTGCCAAAGATTGTTATTATGATGCCAAATGTCTTTCAGTTTTACATTTTGCACGTCTTTGAACAGCAAAATCCATGGATTTCTCTCTTTTTCCTAGAATACTCAGGGAATTAGATGGTGGCTTTCCTTATTCGTTCTAAATATTACTCCCTGCAGCTGTCATGGGATATGCACCTGCTTGCCGTGTTTCACTCTGCCCTGCGGTTTACAAGAAGGGGAAATCGTGCTTTGCCAAGTTGACACCACATTCATCAAAAGAGGGAAGGGAGCTGCACTTTTAAGGAAACATAGGTAGTTCAGGAAGGCTGAGTCTTGGTTTTTGAGGTGGGAATATGGCAGCCAGGCCAAAGAGGTAGGCAGGGGTCAGGTCACAGGGAAGCTTCCATTTCATGCCAGAAATTGAGCAAAATGTTTAAAACACAGAGACAGAGACTGATTTGAGATTTAACAAAATCACATTGATGCCGTATGGTAGAATAGATTTTAAAAAGGCAAAACTGGAAGAATAAACAGTTGCCATGACCTTCCTACGGTTGTCAAGGTGAGAAACCGTAAGGGCCTGACCTAAGAGGGTGGCAGTGGGAATGGCAAAGGGCAGGTACACTTAATTTGGAATACAGGCTGGAGTTGGTGATTGGATAGATGTAGGAGGTGAGGGCGGGAGAGGAGTCAAGAGCAACTCCCAGGTTTCTGGCTTGGAAGGTTGATAGGAAGGGGCACTTTTTACTGGGTAGAGAATCCGGACAGAGGGGCAAGGGGTATGGGCCAGGATCTAACCCAGCACCAAGACCTATGCCCTGATCTGCACACACACAAGAAATGGCCAGAGAGAATGCGACAAGGACTTGAGACAGGAAACAAGGGGTTGGCTGCAGAAAGCAGGGGCCGCTGCAATGACCCACTGCATGTCTAGGATGCTAGAAGGGGACTCCAGGGTGCTGTTTCTGCCTACACGAAAGGTAGGGCCACGCCTGCTGCAACCTGACCACGGGGACCACCCCTGAGAAAAGGAGCCCAAGGCTGGGCCAGACAAGGGCATCATCACCAGTAAGCCCATCCATGGGGCCCCTGCTGCCAAAGGAGGGAGCTGAGGGTGACGCCTGGGAAGTGGAACCGCAGGGCCAGAAACTGGAAGAAAACCAGTGCAGCAGGGCCGGAGCAAGGGGAGCAGCACACAGCAGGGAGGGAAGCCAAGCAGGGCGAGGCGATGATGCTGAGAGGATGTACTGTTCCGCCAGATTGCCTGGACTCGGGGCTGGGATGCTCTGCTGGACTGAGACGGGGCCTCAAAGAGGCTGGAAGGAGCCAGAACGCTGGGACGCAAACCAAGCCCCTGCATGCTGGAAGACCCACAGTGATGACTGCTGTCTACTTTCTGTCGCCACCACCTAAGAGATCTTCCAAAGATCAAGCCTGTGACACTGTGGATGTTCTTATCCTTCCCTTCCCATTCGTATTTCAACTCTCCATAGTGAGACTTTAGATCTAACACATGTTGTTGGTCAAATCAGGGACTTATTCATTCGCCAACTATTTATGAAACTTCACTTTGCATCAGGCCTTGTGGTTATTATTGGAGATACATTGGTAAATAACATAGACAGTGAAATATAAAACTGATGAATTCCATCTGGGCGACCCTGGGCAAGTTGTTTCACCTGGAAACGTTAATATACCACCTGGGAAATGTCTCAGATCCTTCCAACTCAACCAGCCTAAGGCTCCCTCACATTATTCATTCAATGTATGTATATTAAGCACACCCGAAGCTTATAGGTATGTTATTTTCCAACCCAAGTGAAAACACAAAGAGCTATTTCCTGGTTTGGGGACTGACAGGGAAAGTCTTACAAATATGTAGACACTAAGATAGAATTATACATTCAGTAAATCACCATTATTAAAAAGAGTAAAATTATAAGAAATAAAGACTAGGTCAGGACAGCCATCATGGGCTAGGATTTGGTTTAAATCAACCAACAAGACATGGTCGGAATTTGGTTTAAAATCTGAGCAGACATTTTAAAAATGAACCACTATGGAGTTTATGATGATTCGTGGTAGGGGAAGTATAGCCTGCGGCACCTAGATAGAGACTACCTGGGTTGGAATCTTTGCTCCGCTAGTCCTCAGCTTTCTGGCCTTGGGAAAATTGGTTAACCTCTACTTATCTCGCTTTTTTATATGTCACACTGTGAAAGTATAATTGTAACTAAATCCTAGAGTCATTTCGAAGATTAAGAGTTAGAACATGTAAATCCCTGTTACAGAAATTGGTACATGGTGATTGAAAGGAGTGACTTTGCTGAAATAACAGGAAAATATCTAACCGCACAATTTCCTAAATAACGGCTAAAGAGCCACCATCAGCTCCCTACTCTCTGCTCTTTCTCTCCCTGGCCGCCAGGCACCTTGCCGGGACTGTTTTCACAAACATCAGAAAAGAGCCCAAGGACGGAAAGGAAATGTAAATCTTTCTCTTTACATGGGTCGGAAACTGCATTTAGAATTTGTTGTATAGCCTCAAGGAGTTCCTGAGAAGCTCCAGGAGGGACAGGAGGGGGGCAAACTCCAGGCCTTAGTTTCCTGCCCAAAACCATATCTCAGGGGCAAAATCACAACCCAATCTCCAGGAGCAGAGAACTCGAGAAAGCCTGACAACCTGTCTGGCAGGTGCCTCCTGCTAATTACACCTGCTAATTGCTCCACAGCTGCTTCTGTTTCAGCTGACAGCAATCACTTTTTCTTTCTCTTTGTCCCCATAAACTCAGCAAGCCACTTGGCCTTAGGGCCGGCACCCCCCCTTTCTTTGGGATGTCACTCCCTCTCCCTGCTTTCTCTCTCTCTCATTCTCTCTCTCCTTCTAAAAGGATGAACATTTTTCATTTATACATCTTAATCTCTGTGTGAGAAATCTTTCTCCACTCGCGCCGAGCACACCTACTAGGCTTCCACCCTCACATCTGGTGGCCCACATGGGGAAGAGAAACTGAGTCACTTCTGTACCTCTACATGAGGAGCTTGCTTTTCTGCTTCAGTCTCGAAACTGCTCCCTCCTCTGGCCTCTCAGTGCCTTCAAATTGTTCAGAATTCAATGACTCATTTGGTCTCTTGAAACTTTGGAATGGTCATATGCATGAGGCGGAGAGTGATAGCTTTCTCGTTTGGTCAAGGGAACCCCAGCACTGGGTCTACCACTCGGCAAGGAGGCAGGGAGAGACACTTCCAAACCACTCTTTTGGTGGGGGGGGGGCACTTCCCCCATCAGTCTTCACCCAGACCCAGGGACGCCAGGCTATGGGGAAGACCTCAAGGTTTCAGTCTGAGTCAGAACTCAGGGACACCCATTCTCTGGCCAGATCACAAGGTTTTAGTCTGACTCAGATTTTGGAGACAACTGATGTCTTATCAGACTTTCAATGGTTATTTGAGTCAGGGATGCCCTCTCAGACTTCTTTTATTTTCACATATGATCATCCTTAAAACATCCTCTTCTTTTTCCTAGTTGCCATCACGGGCAACATCGTGTTAACTAAAATCGAGCCCCACAATGGATCTCTTAGCTACTGCTCTGCTACTGACCTTCTATTGCCGCTGCTTGGCAAAGAGCCTGAAGTCCTCTACTTTCGAGCTTTCTTTAAACTTGCTAGACGTCGTTCTGGTCTTCACTGTGCCTGCCTCATGCTACATCTTACACCTGCATCTCTCCCAGGCCTCACTTTCCAGATGAGGTTTCTCTTTCGGCTCCCCCTCCCCCCCCTCCTCCTCCACCTCTCTTGCCCACCCGCACTTGCTGCCCGGCTGCCGACTCACAAGGTATCGACTCACAAGGTATCGTATTAATAAATCACTCTGAGCAGGATGAAATGCCAGCCCTTTTCCTGTCTGAAGTCTTTCGCCTCTTTACTAATTTAGATCCTGACGCTAGGAAAGGACAATCCATCTTAGCAATGTATTTCATCTCCCAGTCGGCCCCAATATTCGATGTAAACTCCAAAAACATGAAAAGGGTCTTCAGACTCAAGTGGAACTTTAAACCTGTCCTTCGAGGTCTTTGATAACCAAGATGGGGAGAGGCGAGAGGAAAAAGAGAGTGGGATTGACAGCAGCCCTGAAAGCAGAAAAAGCTTTACAAACAGTGGTTGACGCTATAAAAGAGTTTTTCCAGAGTCGGAGTTACTCAAAAAGGCCTCAGGCAAGAAGAGGACAACATCATACCCTTCTAGAGAACTGAGCCCTGCCTCCTCTACAACTCTGGGTCCCTAGAGTGGGCTCTGCCAGGACCATGACCCCTCAAAAAGGAGGACACTGGAAGAGCCAGTGCCCTCTTCCTAAAATGGGAGATCGCACTTGCGTTCCGGAACTGGCTGCCGCACCCTGAAAGGGCGTCCGTGCAAACCTATGGACCCTCTGAAACAGCTTCAGTCTGATGGACACGTCCAGCTTTGGAACTGACTCAACTCCGCCACACCAGGACGGCCGAGCCCTAGGTAATTCTCCCTGACACAGGTGAGAACAAACACTGGAGCCACGTCCTCTCTTCCTGAATTTTCAGGGCCTCTGTTTCCCTCTCCTACCCCTGTTGTCAGAGTGAAAGTTAAAATACAACCCCCCTGTGTATTCCACAGCTTCTCTGGCTGCTGGGAGATAAAGCCTTTGCCCACCCCTTTTTGTGCTTTCCAATTACCTTCACCGGAAAAATCTGATGGCTTCCTTTCTCCGACCTCTAGAAAAAGCTTAACTAGAACTGCACATGCAATTGTTTCCTTTCCTTGGCATGCTCTGAACTTTCAGACTATAAACTTTCTGCCTCGTTTTACCTAAAATTGTCCACTTCTACGTGTCTATGTGTTTGTGTGTCCATATATGTCATGTATATGTGAGGTTTCGCTACCAAAATACATAAAGATCTAATTAATTGGCTTAAAGAAAAAGTAAGCACTTACATCCAATATTTTATTAAGAACATACAAACTCAAATGTCTTTTAGTTCATGTGACCTTGGTAATCTTTGATAAATGAAACTAGTTGTAAAATTGTTATTAAAGTTTAAATGTTTTAAGATCATAATTAACACATCAATGAAAGTAGCTACATCTGAGGTGGACATCGATAATTTCTGTAGTCAGACCACAGAAAATTTTCTTTGCCTCTTTGGTGGCTGGCCTGAAACAGACAAGGATTTTATGCTTTGTCAAAATAATCCCTGTGTTATTTGTGTTGGGTTTTGACTAACTAGAAAAGCTAAACTTTGAGGGTAAAAATTCACACCCGTGTAACTTCCTCATTGCCTTTAAATTCTTCTAATGACTGTCACTCTTGGTTAAATGAAAACCATTGTTTTTCAGTGAACTGTGATTCTGTTTAAACAAATGTTTTGGACCTGTAATGTTTGACAGGCTTTTGAAGAACAAAATTCTAGATTGATTTTTTAACCTCAAACTAGCTTTTAATAGTAAAGACACTAGAAACCCAAGAAAAAAAAACTTATTAGGCTTACTAGTGTGTTAAACTCTACAGGAAAGCATTATTAAATATGAAATGATGTTTAACTTTCTTTGGGTTACATTTACATATTGTAAATATCTGCCCCAAAGCTGTGTGAGATGCCTAAAGTTCTAGTAGGCCTTGATATATATTACCAATAATAATTATATATACTAAAATTGTGTGTCACAGAAATAACCAAATGTCCTTTACATCTATAATCATGACCGTTGTGAGATCTTTATCATCCACAGTTATCGTTTTACTTTGATTCTTCTTAAACAGTTTATAATCGGCTATAGTCCAAAATTTACTTCTTTAAAAATGCCATGGAAAGAACTGAAATATTTTCTATGACTTCCATTTAAAACATTACTCATTCGCTTGCTTTGTTTTCCAAAGCCATGAAAGTAGTAAGTAAGTAACAAAGTTATCTCCAAGATTTAAACCTATTAAACTCCCCCTGGCCCAACCTTATTCATCCTCTCTAGGCCTAAGGACTATCCCAAAAGGGACAGGCATATAAAATTATAAGAACTGATTTCAAGAAATGGAATTAGTAAGTTCTATTCGGTTCCCCTGTTGTCTTTTTCTCCATCCCCCGCCTGGCGTCTACCTGCCAACAGTAAAAACTCACTGGATGACTTCTTAAAGGGACCACAACATTTACAGCCTGGAGACTAGATTTTACTCAAGGATTTCCCAGAATAAACTGGCCCCCTTTCAACATTTAAAAAGGTCCTTTTAAATAATTCTCACTGCTTCCACCACTACAGCTGAGCTTCTGGGAATCCTGTCCTAGACTCATCTCTCCAGACTCAAATTTACAGAGCCTCCAGAACCTGCTTCCACCCACGGGGTTGGAACTCCCTGGAAGTCCAATCCACATGGATACCAGTCACCAATAAGGTGCTGTGGTATACATCTTGCCGTTCTTGTCCTCCTTCTTATACTTCTACCTAACTCTTGTACCAAACCGATTCCCCTTTTGCCTGTGCTGGGAGAAGATTGTTGTTTCTTTGTTAACAGGTCAGAAAAAAATATACACTAAACTTACACTTCAAGAACCGGCAACTTCTGGTGGATTTGACTGGTGGGATTTTAAACTCCATGTGTGGCCATGGTTTTCCTGGTTAACACTTTAGGCTTTGCTTTCAGCTCTCATTTTCAAACCCTGCATTCCCTGCTGTCTGGTAACATTCGTACAGAACCAAATTTGGGTCCTAACTATTTTTCTCCATTGAGAACCCCGCATCCTGCTTTCAAGACTGTTCGTGTTCAACCCCCTCCCTTTCAATAATTCAAATGAACTCACTCCATCAGATCTCAAGGCCCCTTCTCAGCTGGAGGCAGTTACAGAAGAAAGACCTCCACCCATTATTCCCGTTTCTGAGTTCTTTTTTTTTTTTTTAATAGAAATTTTCATTTTAACAACAGAAAGCGGGGAATGAAAGGATTGGCCTTACCCAAAGACAGAAAGGAAATGTAAATCTTTCTCTTTACATGGGTCAGAAACTGCCTTTAGAATTTGTTTTATGGCATCAAGGTGTTCCTGAGAAGCTCCTGGACAGACGGCAGTTGGGGGGGGGCGGGGGCAAACTCCAGGCCTCAGTTTCCTGCCCAAAACCATATCTCAGGGGCAAAATCGCATCCCTTGCAATAAGCCTGAGTACATTTCAGGGATAACCAAGTCTCTAGGAGCAGAGAAAACGAGAAAGATGGACAACCTGACTTCTCACTTCTGTTTCAGCTGACAACAATGACTATTTTTTTTCTTTCTTTTTGTCCCCATAAAATCAGCAGGCCACTTGGCCTCAGGACTCGCACCCCCTTCTCTTTCTTTGGGATGCCACTCTGTCTACCTGCTCTCCCTTTCTTCCCTCTCTCTCTCACTCTCTCATTCTCTTTCTCCATCTGAAAGGATAAAATAAACATGTGTCTATTTATATATCTTAATCTCTGCATGAGAAATCTTTCTCCACCTGCTGTAAGCACCTACTAGGCTTTCCACCCTAACAGTGATCACTCAATAAATACTACTTACTGTTAACTAAAATTTGCCCAGTTGTTAATCTATCATTAGCATGAAATAAAAATTCATTTCCAACTTCCTGCATTGTCTTTATTAAACTATAAATTTCTTGAGGAAAAAAATGAAGTCATCAACAGGACGTGGTCTACATTTTTGAAGAGAAAATTTCATAGATAACTAATTATGACCCACCATAGGAAGTGCTGTCACCGTGGGGGTAGGTAATGCCCATTGTCAACAAAGCGACTGACTCAGCAGTTTCCATTTCCGCTTCTCATCCTCCCCAACTCTCAGAAGAACCCAGCTGTCAGAAACTGAATCACGAATGGGAAGGGGGTTCCCCAAGAAGTGAGTGAGGGAATGCAATTTGGGGTAACTATCGAGGGCTGCAAGGCAGAGAGGAAGGGGTGAGACAGAGGTATCGTCTGCAACGTGGAGTTTCTGATGAAACAAGTGACAGAGACTCCTTCATTGGGAATCAGTAGCACTATGGGATGATACTTGGATGCCAAAGCCCCAGTGAAACCTACCATTGCCCTTGACCTTGCCTTCGCTGCTTCTCCTGCACCACCGACATTAGCAATCATAGGGATGGGATGGAAACAGAGCCCAGGGTTCGTAAGAGAGGTCATCCTGCAGACACCTAGAAGGACAGAGTTGCAAAGATGTGGTCTTGCTTTGCTTCTGTCTGATGTCCTCCGGTATCCAACATATCAACTCTAACCCCTTTTGGGGGAATTCAAGGCCCTTCCTGGTTTGGCCCCAATTTAGCTTCATCATCCATACTCCCCCCATTGCTGGGCAGCTCTACTGACCTGCTCCTGCCTCCCTCTGAGCCCACAACATCACACCTGGGACTCTGTGTCAGCTGGACCTTCCCCTCCCAGTCCCTTTGTATGTTCAAATCCTGTGTGGTTTTCCAGACCCAAACAGAGTTCTAGCCCTTCCATGGAGCCTTCCCTGACCCTCCCGTAGGAGGTCATTTCTTCCCTTGGTTGTGTTCTGAGCTTTACCTTTCTCTCTCTCCTAGGAGTCCTAGCACTTTCTGCTAAGTGCTGTGATTACCTGTGCACATACTCTACCTGCCCCTACTAACCTGGCTTCATCTAGAGAACAAAGGCCATTAAAAACCACTAAAGCTGTTCTTATTATAAAATGTGAGGTATGCTTATTAATTATGAAATAAAACAAAGCACAGAAAAGAAAAAAACATATAGATCCGGCTGAGAAGGTAGATCCTTTTTTTGCACCACTGAAATTACACATTGAAAAGAATAAGAAGAAAAAATCTGCCTCGAGTGTGGCATTATTTATGTAAGTATTGTATAGCATTCTTAAAATTATTGAGAGAAATGGGAAATCAAGATTTCATTTTAGGAAAGGTCATTGGACCTTTAGTGTATTTATCGAAAATTGCTTTCGGATTAACCAATGGACAACAGCCTACTTTTAAACCTGTGATGTTGTAAATGTTTTAAAACAAAATTTGTTCATAAATTCGTGGACTGACCGGGAAGGTAATGAACTCTCACTAAATACATGAGAAAAATTCAGAAAAAGAAGAAAATAAGAAAATTAATCACCCATAGACTTATCACACAAATATAAGCAGTATTGATTCTTTAGGGCATTTATTTCCAATGCTTTTGATTTTTTCTGTGCCTGGGGTTGGTACGGGAAAATATATATGTGTGTGTGTGTGTTGAATTGTTCATCTTGTACAAGTTTTTCTATTTTTTATCTTGCTTTTTGACCACTAATGTTATATTTATGCCACTTAATTTTAAGGGCTTAATAATAAATAATCCAGTGGATATAATTTATCATTCCCTAATAGAGAAAAATTCAAGTTTGCTTATTTTATTTAATTTTTTCTTATTTTTTGTAGAGATGAGGTCTTGCTTTGTTTCCCAGTCTGGTCTTATAGTCCTGGCCTCAAGGAATCCTCCCTGAGATTACAGGCATGAGCCACTGTGTCTAGCCTTTTTTTAAAATAAATTTTTATTTTCAGTTATTATGGATAGATAACAGCTGTACATATTTACAGGGTGCATGTGATGTTTTGATACAGGCATACAGTGTGCGATGATGAAATCAGGACAATTGTATCCATCACCTCAAGCATTTGTCATTTCTTTGTGTTAGGAACATTCCAATTCCACTCTTTTAGTTATCTTAAAATACACAATAAATTGTTAACTATAGTCGCCCTGTTCTGCTACTGACTACTAGATCGTATTCCTTCTAACTATATTTTTGTACCCTTTAACCAGCCTCTCTTTATCCCCTCCCCCGCTGCTACCCTTTCGAGCCTCTAATAACCATCACTCTACTCTCTATCTCTTTGAGTTCAATTTTTTCTTTGGCCCCCACATATGAGTGAAAATGTATGTTTGTCTTTCTGTGCCTGACTTATCACACTTAACATAATGCCTCCCAGTTCCATCCATGTGGTTGCAAATGACAGGATTTCATTCTATTTTATGGCTGAATAATATCCCATTTTGTATATATAAATTTTCTTTATCCATTCATTCACTGATAGACACTTAGGTTGATTCCAAATCTTGCTTATTGTGAATAATGCTGCAATAAACACGGGAGAGCAGATCTCTTCAACATACTGATTTCATTTCTTTTGGATATATACCCAGCAGTGGATGGCTGGATCATCCAGTAGTTCTATTTTTAGTTTTTTGAGGAACCTTCATACTGTTCTCCATAGTGGTTGTACTAATTTACATTCCCATCAATGGCGTGAGAGGGTTCCCCTTTCACCACATCCTTGCCAGCTTCCGTTATTGCCTTTTTGATAAAAACCATTTTAACTGGAGTGAGATAATATCTTATTATAGTTTGATTTGCATTTCTCTGATGATTAGTGATTTTGAGTTTTTTTATATACCTGTTGGCCATTTTTATGTCTTCTTTTGAGAAATGTCTATTCAGACCTTTTGCCCACTTTTAAATCAGATTATTTGTGATTTTTTGCTATTGAGTTGTTTGAGCTCCTTATATATTCTGATTATTAATTCCTTGTCAGATGGGTAGTTTGCAAATGTTTTTCCCATTCTGTGAGTTGTCTCTTCTCTTTGTGGATTGTTTCCTTTGCTGTGTAGCAGCTTTTTATCTTGATGTGATTCCATTTGTCCATGTTTGCTTTGCTTGCCTGTGCTTTTGAGGTCTCACTCAAGAAATCTTTGCCCAGACCAATGTCCTGGAGTGTTTCCCCAATGTTTTCTTCTAGTAGTTTCGGTGTCAAGCCTCATATTTCAGTCTTTAATCTATTTTGATTTGACTTTCGTATATGGTGAGAGATAGGGATAGTTGCATTCTTCCACATATGGACATCCAGTTTTCCCAGTGCCATTTATCGAAGAGACTGTCCTTTCCCCAATGAGCATTCTTGGCATCTTTGTAAAAAATGAGTTGACCATAAATGCATGAATTTATTTCTGGGTTCTCTATTCTGTTCCGTGGGTCTATGTGTCTGTTTTTATGCCAGTGTTCTTTTGGTTACTATAACTTTGTCATATAATTTGAAGTCAGGTAATGTGATTCCTCCAGCTTTGCTCTGTTTTGCTCAGGATGGCTTTGTCTATTCTGGGTATTTTGTGGTTCCATATAAATTTTAGGATTTTTTTTATTTCTGTGAAGAATGTTATTGGTATTTTGATAGGGATTACATTGAATCTGTAGATTGCTTTGGGCAATATGGATATTTTAATGATATTGATTCTTCCAGTCCCTGAACATGAAATATTTTTCCTTTTTTTGTGCCCTATTTCATTAATGTTTTATAGTTTTCATTGTAAAGATCTTTCACTTCTTTGGTTAAGTTTATTCCTAGGTATTTTATTTTAGGTTTGATTATTTTAGAGTTATAAATGACACTGGGTCAGATATCTTTATGTTTGAAGATACCTCCATATTTGGATTGTTTCCATAGAACTCTTTCCTAGAAATGTTTTTTCTAGGTTTTAAAAGCTGTAATTATTTTTTGGCTTCTAACATATTGACACCCACCTATGAAGAATCTTCATGATCCACAACTAGTGTGTAACCCAGTGCCCTGGTCACTCCATGACTGTTTGATGAATAGACAAATGACTGAAACATGACCTCATACTTTGTTCCTCTAGCTGGGAATTTCTTAATTTAGTCCCTTGCAAGTGGGGTAGGGGGGCTTTGTGCCACCTTCCACAGCATCAGCATGTCTACCCTGTCCATGAGAGTAGAGCAGCTGAGGAAGCACATAGTTTTAGCTCTGTAGGAAAGAATGGGGCTGAGAGTCCATGCATAGGTCAGTTCTTATGAGAAGGGACCAGCTAAGAATAGCCCTGGGTTGACACACACCCCTTTCCTCACACTCACAGGAGAAACCATTTCCCCACAAGAAGCCAGAAGAAGTCATGAGTTGAGAGCTGAGGCATACAGCTCAGAGATGCTATTCTTGGATATCCTGAGCCCCTGTGGTCACCAGGGACCCTGAATTGTGCAACACTCAGCACGACCACACCACTATGCTTAAAAATTTCCCTCCTCACCCCCGGATTCCATTTCCCCATCCGCCAGAGCTGCCTATAAAGAGAAGGGGAGATGGCTTCAGACTCCAGAAGGACACAGGCAGCAGCGAGTGCCCAGTCTGCTCTTGGCTTTGCTGACACTTGAGCCTGCATCCCATCACCTGCTCAGAATCATGAAGGTCTCCATGGCTGCTGCTGCTGCTGTCCTCCTCTGCACCATGGCTCTCTTCAACCAGGTCTTCTCTGCACCATGTGAGTCTGTGTGGTTGTTGTGGGCGACCCCACTCTCTGGCCAGGATTAGACCACGTCAGTCTTTTCTTGTGGCCTGACAGCCCCCAAGAGAAAATAGAGAACTTCTGACAGGGTGACAAAACATCTTGGTCTTTCTCTTCAAAACTTTTATTTCATCTCTATTCATCTCTATAAGGGGTCTTAGCTCTCCTAGTCTCCAGGTCTGAAAGTCAAGGTAGGGGAGTTATAGTCCTTCGTACAGACAGAAAAACAGAATTCTGAACAACCGAGTTAGCAAGAGGCAGAGTCCATGTCCAGTTGGTTCCTAGTGGTGCCATTCATTCACCTGCCCACCCTAGGTCTCCCCAGGAGCTCTGTCCTTTGGATGTCATATGGGAGGTGTCCAGGGATTCTCTTTTGCTGGGTTATGACTTCTTGAACAAGATACAATTCCCTGAAGAGAGATTAGATAAAAGAAGAGTCTGCCAGGATATCTGGATCACAGAGAGAGCCAGCCCACTGTGAAGAGTCAAAGGAAAGAAAAATAGAGACGGAAACAAGACGGGGACATTTCTGGGCAAAAATGTCCAGTTGTTTTCCAGTGACCTGGTCTCCCTTCCTCACCCTCTCGGGGATCAGAAGCTGGCTTGCCTTTTCTTCTTAACTATGACTCAGGCTCATTCTGTCCCTTCCTCCACAGTTGGTGCTGACACCCCGACTGCCTGCTGCTTCTCCTACACCTCCCGGCAAATTCCACGCAAATTCATAGTTGACTATTTTGAGACCAGCAGCCAGTGCTCCAAGCCAGGTGTCATGTAAGTACCAGTCTTCCTGCCCAGTTCTGGGGTGCCAGGGAGGGTCTAGGCTGGGGGCCGAGACAGGACAGAGGCGCCATCCTGGAAAGTCCCAGCCTTTTAAGGCCTGTCAAGTATACAGGACCCAGGTCTCCGAGGTGTGACCTGACTTGGGGGATGGGGAGAAGATGTCAGAGTCAGAGACGGCTGCCCCAGACCAGAGGAAAGGGATGGGAAGGAGGAGACAGCAGGATCCTCTGAGGGCCCTCCTCTTTAAACTGAGACAGGCAGAGGCTTCCTGAGAAAGTGGGCAGGTCCTGAGCTGCCCAGCACAGAGAGTGGGATGGAAGGGCCACAGTGGGCCCAGGATCCCCCTGCTGGGTGCTCAATGTTTAATCCTTCCGCCCTTCTCCACAGCTTCCTAACCAGAAGAAACCAACAGAGGTGTGCCGACCCCAGTGAGGCCTGGGTCCAGGAATACATCACTGACCTGGAGCTGAATGCCTGAGTGGCCTGGGAGCAGCGAAGAACCCAGTGGGCCTGTTGGGGAGCAGGGGCCTGAGCCTCGGAAACATCCCTGTAACCTCCACGGCTACCTCTCCTATGGGCTGGTTGTTGCCAACGGCCACGCTCTGGGACTCTTCTTAACTTAAATTAATTTATTTATATTATTTAGTTTGTATAATTTATTTTTTATATCACACTGTGTTTGTGACTATTTGCTCTAAGAAATCCTGGGACACCTTCTTTGCCACCCGTCCCCTCCCCCTTTGCTCACACCGCGGTTGGTGACAATTGAGTGGCTGCCATCAGCTTGTTCTAGGCAGACACAGCACGAAAGCCACCAAACTGACAAATATGTATTGGATGCTTTTGTTCAGCACTGTGATTAGCCCAGGGAAATAATAAAGATGTTCTTTTAAAAAATAAACCAGCATTGAGTTTGGTTTTGTTTTTCTGCAAATAAGAATCAGAATCACTGGTTAAGAGGAATAAACAGGCAAAGAACAGGAGGATGTGAAATGGAGGGAAACCGGGGGAGATGGAAGGGGGGCTACCACACTCACTCCACTTCACACTGCAGCACGATTCCGGAACATCGAAACCACGAATACTTTATAAGTCAAATGCTAATGTGCATGCTCTAGGAAAATGCACTACTTAGATGGATACCATTAAGCACAGTATTCTGTAGTGCATATTGACAATAAATCAAGCTTTCTTAATAACAGTTGCTAACATTTTTGAGCATGCTAGGCTGAGTGCTTTTTAGGCATTTTCCATTCAATCCTGCAATGCGATAGTCCAGCGTAGGTACTATTAATATCCCCATTGGACAGAAAAGAACCCCAGGGCTCAGAAACGTTAGGCAACTTGGCCAAGATCAACAGCAGGTTAAATGGTATACAATTGAGTTTCAAAACTAGACTTTTATTTAACTACAGACTATACTCTTAACCACTCTTATTTCCCCAAACATGATCCACTTATACTCAAATCATAAGCAACGATTGTTTAAGCCATTCACATCAGAATCTCTAGGTTTGGACCTGGGAATTGGTATTTTTACCACGCCTATCAGGTGTTCCACAGCATGTTAATGACTGAGAACCTCTGAATTAGACAGTGGGATTCACCATTCTTTTCCAAATGTGGTATGTATCTGTATATGGTAACAGGTATATTGTACATTATTTCTCTAGAATCCATGCTCCACAAAATAAATAGCTAATGTTAGAGAAGGAAGAGACAGCCAGCGTTGATGTGGAGCAGGATTCTGTTTATATTACAGTTTTACTGTGAAAGTTCGGTTGTTTAATAGATGGATTTCTTAAGCTGTAAGTACAAGAAATGTACACCGAGCTAGGGTGCTTTTTGCAGTAGAAATTCAAAAGACTTGTGTGAAAACCAAACATACCAATTTTTATGAACCATGATGATTTCGTTGTTTAAAATGACCTAATTTTTGTATCCAAAATTGTATAGAATTGTGGTGATCAAAGTCTTTAAAGTGTAATTAAACACCACTGTTCAGCAAATATAAAAATGCGCATGCCATTTGATCTACATTCCACTGGACCTGATCCCATTTCTAGGAATCTATTTTATAGATAAACGCTGCCAAGGGATAAGAATATGTAGACACAAGGATATTCTTTGCGTGGTTGGTAGAAAAGCAAACAAATGGAAACAGTCATCAGTCAGGAAGTAAATTAGTAGAGGATTAAGATGCCCATCAATAGAATATTATGCAGTCAATAAAAAGGATAACACACATCTATATCTATGGAAAGTGTCCATAACATTACATGCAAAAGGTATCTCTATATTTAGTACAAGCATGTATGCTTTACATATTCTACACAGATAGTTCTGTGGCACATATTATTTTGTATTTATTTTAAAAAGCTATTTATATTTACATAGGCAGGTATTTGGAAAGATACACATCAGATAGCTAACTGTAGTTTCTTAGAGGGAATGGGATTTTATTTTTTTTAGAACAGGCATTTTTCCTTTTTATTTCCTATACTTTAAAAAATTTGATTTACTTTTCAGTGAACTTACATTGCTTACACCTCTCTGGTCTCATCTTACTCTTCCCTTTGGTGAGTGATATTCCATCTGTTGGGACCATTTTCTGGTTGGGATTCTGAGTTGACACAGAGGGGACATAGCTCAGCCTGGCTTGCAGAGTTGTGATGCCATAGTGGCTTTTAGAGCATGAGGGCAAAGCAACGAACAAGTCCTCTTGACCGAGACACACACACACACACACACACACACACACACACACACACCCCTTCTCCCATGCAACATTTTATAAGCTGCTTCTATTACAAGGGGCCGCATTCCCCACACTATTACCACCCACACCCCTGATAAGTACGAAGTTACTACCAGGAGAGAGGGAGGAGCAGCTTTTGTCCCCAAAGAAGCAGTGAAGGCGTTGTCATTTCTAATTTATTGGCTTTCAGAAAAAAATCTCAGGACATAAACAAAATTTGCCTGTAGGCACTAAACTGTTCCTCAAAGTCCAGAAACCCAAAGCTAAGTAAGAGGTTGAACCATGCCCAACATTTCCTAAACCCAGGCGTGAACAAACAGAGTAAACTGAACAAAGACCCCTGTTAGGGAACAGGAAGAATGGGGTTACATCATTGGCTGGTTCCTAGGGCCTTTCAGGGTCTGAGACTTGACCGAGACCCTTGCTCAGCCTCTCTGGCAGTTGCTAGCTCTCCTCCCTGGGGGAACGTCCTCCAGGGACACATCTGAGATACGCAGTGGGGAGGATCTGCTTTGTGGGCTGCTGTCTTCCTGTCTGTGTCAATTAGCCTGGGGTTGCTTTAGGTACTGGGCAATCAGTGGCTGTGCGGGGCCAGTCCTGTGGTTTCTTTGGCAATGTAACTCCAATGCTTGTAGGCTTCTTTCTGTTTGCTTCTGATCAATTCCCTGGGCTAGGTAACCAGAGGCAGAGAGGTTGTCCAGTCATTAATTTTGCATTTTTACTGGGGTTGGGAATGCACACATCCTAACACAGGCCTCAAGCTGTAGTCACCCCTACCTCCCAGACCCCAGTGAGAGGCCCCTGCCTCCCTCTTGGCCCCTGTGGAGGTGTGAATGTTTGACCTTTGGCCCAAAGACACATCCTCCCTGCACCATCACAAAGCGCTGATTGTCTACTTTAAATAAGGAAGATAATATTTCATAGAGTGAAAGGGTGAGGGGAGGGGGCAACAGCTGGACCCCAGGTTTATCTCCTGTTAGGTCTGCACCTCCCATCTCTGCTCATACTAACTTCATCTTAGAGTAGTAAGTCCTGCATTTACCACCTTTGAGACTCCAGGTTACCGAGTTCTCCAGCAGCGGGCTGGAAAGGCCTTTTTCAGCAAAGCCAAATTTTTTCATTTTCTGATTTCAGATGAGCCTATTTCAAAGCAGCCTTCACTGTTTCTTAAAAGACCTTACTAAGAAGTAACTACTAAATTCCAATATTCCGAATCTTTCCTATCAAATTCCTTAATGTTGTAGCCTTAGTATTTGGCACAGGGCCTGAACACCAGAACACGACAGACCACAGTTGATCAGCGGCTACATCTTGTAATGGTGGTTCTCCAAAGGCAGTCAGTGCCCACACTGCATTGTGAACATCTCTTAGGAACATGCTAGAAATGCAACTTCTAAGCTCCTCTCCCTCCCTTTAGGCAGTGGGGCCTAGAAATCTGTACCAAACCTCTGAATAACTGTGGTGCACACCCAAGTTTAAAAACCACTTCCATGTAACAAAGGCCTCACCAAATGACCGCCTACATTTTCAGTTCAGCCAATTCCACAGGTCAGTCAGGGGCTGTGACAGACCCTGCACCTCTGCACAGACACAGATCTCTGCATGTCTCGGGATGCTGGCAGTTTCGAGGAGGAAAACAAACAAGCTAACCTAATGCAAAGAGGCTTGAATAAATGCACTAGGTGACTCCAAAACTGTAGGGTGCTGCGGGTGCTCTGGCTCCAGCAAGGCTGGATGCAGCCCCAGTGTGGTACCCCCCAGGTCCCTGTTTGCTTCTCTTTCTGACCTGCTTTCCATCTGGGAGGCCCAGGGTGGCTGCCGGCACCTGCTAGCGTTACGTGGATCCTTGTTCATTTCTTGCAGAGAAAAGTGAGTCTGCGTCCCCACTGAGGGGAAAAAAAAGATCACTAGATTCTTTTGGATTTGATGGACTTAGGAACCCAATTCTTAACCAATCGCTGTGGTTATAAGAATGGGTTTTATTGATTTGCACAAGTTAACCAAGGCACACCTTTGGATCTGAGGGTTGGATAAATTGTACATAAACTTAAAGTCTGAGAACTGTGGGGAACGGTGGCTTCCCATAGGAAATGTGGGTTTCTGGCATCAGGAAGGATGTGGAATAGATGCTAGTCAGGAAAAACGTTCCCACTATAACGTGTTTGTCTTTTTCCGGTTGACTGTTTTCATGATGCATAAAAGGCACTAATACTTTGCACGTGATGAATGTTTTTTCTCGTTTGCTGTCTAGATTAGAAACTGTTAGTCTTCCACCTTCCTGAATTACTTAATTTTTTAAGAAAAGCTGCTAACTTGTGCGTTTCCTGTTGCCCTGTAAATGACTATTGCTCAAATCTGAGGCTAAAAAGACATTAAGCTCTGCACGATGTCAAGGTAGCCACCAGAGAATGGGGCTACACAGCACTCTAGAGCATGCTAAGAGGGTAGAACTGGCCCTGCTGCAAGCCGCCCACCCTCTTTCATATAAGCCGAAGCCCAGGGGCTGGAGGAGGTGGAGGATGAGAGAACTGCTAGAAAAATGAGTCATCAGTAGGGATTGCCCATATTAGGAAGAAAGGGGAGTCCTTTAATAAGGATAGACAAAGGGGTGGACAAGAGGGGACACCTCATACTTGCAGCTTCTATTTCCTTTCTTTCCTGGAAACAGAACCCACAAAAATTTTTTTTGACGACATTCCCAGACACTGGATGGGTCCTGATTAAAACGAGCCAATTTGCATCTTGGGTTTTTTAAACTTATCATTATAACATAAGCATTTCTCATGTCACTGCATTTTTTGTGAACACTCCCTAATGACCAATCAAGTGAAGATACCATAATTTTCTTAGCCATTTCCATATAATGGGTCCCTTAAGTTTTCCATTGCTGTAAATATGCTCGGGACCAAATGTCCTTATGCTTAGACCTTTTTTGCATCTTTGAATTTATTTATATAGGAAATAGATTCCTAGACATGGACTTTCTTGGTCAAAGTCTAAGCACATTTTAAGGTTCTTTATGCATATCAGCACCCATATCAAACGCATCTTTTTGTCCTCTGCTTAGTGCACATTGGAGGCTTGACTGAGTGGGCGTCTGAAAGTCTGGCTGGACTCTCACCGCCTGTAGCCCAGGCTTCATCAACACAGCTCTGCCCACCCGGGTGTATTTTAAGTTGGGCCATGCTGCTCAGGACTCCTGGCATCATCGCACAAGTCATGCCCATGCTGTTAGAACAGCAGTGGAATGACATAGAAGTTCCTGCTCTGCCAGGGGAAACTATGACTAGAGTTTTAGTGAGAAGGAACCAGCTAAGTGTGGTCCTGGGGTCACACCAAGATCTCACCTCCTCTCGCTGTAGAAACCACTTCCCTATAAACAGCCCCAAGTCAAGTGAGCACTTAAAACTTGCGAATACCATGAGCCCTGTGGTTACCCAAGACCCCCTTGAGTATGCAAGTCAACAAGGCACCATCGTGCTTAAAAACTTCCTCTCTCATCACCCCCAGTTTCCATCTCCCCAGGGCCCAGGGCTTACCTGTTCGGAGAAGGAGACACAGCTTGGAGACCCCAGGAGGAGGCTGGTGACAGTGAGTGCCCAAGGCCTGTCTCTTCTGCCCACGCTCTTAGGTCCTCGCTGACCTCCACACTCACAATGGTCCCCTGTTCCTGGGCCTCCTCTCATGAGTCTGTCCTCCTGCCTTTTGCTGTTGTTCCCCCACTCTCAGAGTAGGGTCAGACCCCATCACCAAAGTCTTACGGACAGAGGTAGCCAAGTGAGGCAGAGAATTTCCCAAGGGATTTTCAAAATGTCTGTTCAGGGGGCTTTTGTTTCCAAAAGAGTTTTAGCTTTCTATCCTATACAGCTCTCAAATTCATCTTGAAGGCAGGGTGGGGTCTTGTCCTATTTGGGGAATGAGGAAATTGAGTAGGTCTTCAACAAGGGACAGAATCCAGCTACCATTGCTTCTCCGTGGTCAGCTGAGCAATAAAATCATCTCAGTTCCACCTCATAGATGACGTCCAGAGACGGTCTCCAGCTGGAAAAATCTCTTCTTAGACCATACTAAGTTCTCCCAATAGAGCGGGAACAAGAGGTAGATTGTTCAATTAGCTGCATTCCCTGAAGAGGGGCATAGAGATCAAACCTAAGAAAAAGAAAGAGAAGGGGAAAGAATGAAACAAAATCTCCCCACCTTCCTTCCAGTTCTTATCCCAAATCCTCACCCCCAACAGTGTTGTCTCCATCTACTTTCTTCTGACTTCAGCCCTGGGCAGACGGAGCTGCTCACTTGTCCCCGTGAAGAACGACTCAGTCTCATGCTGCCCCTTCCCTCAGAGTGGCCCAGGCCCTTGAGCATCTGCTGATTTTTCTATGACCCCCAGCAGACCCTTGGCAAAATGGTAGATGACCATGATGAGACCAACAGCCTGTGCCGGGTTCGGGAGAGAGGCAGGACGTTAGGGACAGAGCCAGTGGGACCAGCCAGTGGATGAGGGCCACCCTGGGGAGCCCAGACCTCTGAGGTTCTAGTTAGTGGCAGGACACAGGGAAAGGCCACAGAGGTATTTCTTGGCCTGGGACCTTGCAGAGAGCCAGGACAGAGCTGCCCCACGTGGAGGGAAGGGAGGAGGAAGTGATTGTAGGCAGAGGCTGCCTGAGGAGACCTCCCAAGTCACTGAGGGGAGCTCTAGGGATGAGGTTGGGGAAATGGTGCTAAGAACGTGGGCAGGCCCTAAGCTTGCCAAGGCAGAGGCAGGGAGATGGCATGGGCCCAGAAGTTCCTCTGCTGATTTCTCAATTTTGATAACTCTGTTCCTTTTTGCAGCTTCCAAATAAGAGGCTGGCAGGTCTGTGCCAACCCCACTGGGTTCTGGTGCCAAGTGCATCCCTGACCTGGGAGCTGAGTCCCTGAGTGTCCCAGAAACAACAAGAAACCAGTTACATCTGTGGAGAGATTAGGAAGCAGGACCTGAGCCCCAGGGACTTCCTTCAACTCCCAAACCTGCCTCTACTACAGATGGTCGCCAAGCAACCACACTGTGGGACTCTTGTTAACGTACATTCTAATCTATTTCAACTATTTGATTTTTGCGACATATTTCCATGTGTTCTTGACTGCTTGCTGGAAGAGATCCCACAACGCTCTCTACACCTCTTCCTTAGCCATTCCAATCACACAGTGTTTGACACATACTCAGTGTGTAGGTCATGTTTAGCCTTTTCTAGAGGAAGTTGTTCCAAAACCATCAACCAACAAATATTTATAGAACACTATTTACCATTTCTGTGTTCAGCTGTGTGAAATAATGAATTTGTTTTGAGTAAATCAGTCTTAAAGTTTTGGTGACTCTATTGGCTTTGTTTTGTGACAAAGTGGCCAAGTGGGAAGAGCAGGAAAATCTGAAAGGGGGAAATTTAAGTTTATTATTCTCATAAAGTCAAGCTTTCTTAAAAATCATTCATTGTCCCTTAAATTCTGACAGTTTCACCAAGGGCTAAGTACTATTAATATCCCCATTTGATAAAAGAGGAATAGCAGTGAAATTTTGGTAGTCAGCGTTCTTGAAGGGCAATGACACAGTTTCTAGAAAGTTAAAAAATTTACATGCTCTTCAATCTATCTTAATTCCTAGGAATCTATTTCAAGAAACACTATCTAGAGACACAAGGTATAGGCACATGGGTGTTCTTTGCAGCTGTGTTTGTGACAACAACCAAATAGAAATAATTCTTCAAAAGATAAATAATTTAAAACATCCTGGTATAGCCATGTAATCAACAAGAAATCACTGCAAAGAGTGAAGTATATGTACATACTAAAATGAAAGGTTTCTATGATGTCAACATAAAACTATATATATTCATTCCATATGTATTTCTCTATACAAATATCTATATTACCACATAACTATTACAGAACTACACATAATAATATTTTGCTTTGGTAAAAGCTGTATATATTTACATAAACATAAGAACATTTGGTGTGCTATATCTTAACCTGTTAAATGTGATTTCCTCTAGCAGATATGATTTTTAAGAAATGGAGATCTCCGTTTTTCATTTTCCATTCTTTGTTCATTGGTTTTCATAAGTTATGTGATTTTTCTTGTCATTTTTAATTCAAAAGATATTATTTTAAAAGTTGAGGGCTTTCCCTAAAAACTGGTTTCTTCTTTGTTCTCCTTGTTTTCATCTCATCCCCCCACAACCAACTCCCAACTGTGATGCGTGGTGTTCCAGATATTTTGAACCACTTGCTCTGGATCCCCCACTGAGGGCACGAGCCTTTTAGATTTCAGTCTGGCTCAGAGAACGTCAGGAATGTTTACTGACATCAATGTTACCCACTGTATCAAGGGACCAGGGCAACAAACATATCCTGTATAGCTTCAGGAGATAGATTTTTGACTCAGGATTCTCTCTTTCACCACACCCACCCACACACGTCTGCACACAGGGCTTCCCCCAAGCAACATTTTATAATCCCTTTCCATTTTGAGATATCCCCCTCCTGCCCAGCACCATAGCACACCTGCCAGGACAAGTGTGGGGCATTATCGGGAGTCAGGCAGCAGCAACTCTGCCTTGATGAAGCCAAAGAGTCCAGTCCTTTCTTCTTCTAAGGGGTCCTCAACGTCTGATGACTTATGCCACTGACCCATGAACTTTGAAATGTTTTCAACAGCTCTAGGGTTCAGTTCACATCTTAACAGCGTGAATATTGCATGAATCCTTCATATGTAAGATGAATATTAAACTTACAGCCTATAATCAAGGGGAAAGGAAAAGCAAAAGATTCTAGTAGACTGCTAATTCATGTTGGCTGGGGTTCTTTCATTGGTTAACCTCTTTTTTAAGAGTAAGTTAGCAGAGAAGTTAGTGCTCCCTAAGTGGTCCTTATGTTCCCCTTCATTGCAGTTGTTTTGGGCTCACGTGGCTAATTCTGGCCAATAAACTGTAAGATTAAGTGAAGTGTTTCTCTTCTGGACCACAACAGTATGCCTTTTCTATCTTCTTTCTCATTCCAGAATCTATAGCTACAAGACAGAAGCAGCCTGAATTCCTGAGTCACCACTTAGAGGAGCGCTGCTCTGAGGTTAGTACTACTCAAAGTATGGTTCGTGAGCCAGCATCTTCATTACAGAAGAACTCGTTAGAAAGTAGAACCTTAGGCCAGGCGCGGTGGCTCACGCCTGTAATCCTAGCACTCTGGGAGGGCGAGGTGGGCGGATCGTTCTGAGCTCAGGAGTTCGACACCAGCCTGAGCAAGAGTGAGACCCCGTCTCTACCAAAAAAAAAATAGAAAGAAAATTGATTGGACAGCTAAAAATATATAGAGAAAAAAAAAAAAATTAGCCGGGCATGGTGGCACATGCCTGTAGTCCCAGCTACTTGGGAGGCTGAGATAGTAGGATTGCTCGAGCCCAGGAGTTTAAGGTTGCTGTGAGCTAGGCTGACGCCACGACACTCGCCCAGGCAAGAGAGTGAGACTCTGTCTCAAAAAAAAAAAAAAAAAAAAATGTAGAACCTTGAGCCACACCCTTGACCTGTAGAATCAGAGTCTATTAGGTGGGGCCCAGGAATCTGTGCTTAAACAAGCCCACCAGGGGATTCTGATATAACTAAATTTTGCGAACCAATAACTTAACCCACATCAGAATTTGTGTGAATGGAAAACATTTATTTTGTTAATCCACTGGGGGCTTGTTTGTTACCTAGGTATAACCTATCCTGTCCTGACTATCATAGAGTATAAGCATAAAATGCTTTTCTCTCATCATTGGCTCCACCTTGATGTCTTGGGCAGATCCCATCACTTTCTGGTCACTTCCAGTCAAGAGAATTCTTTCAGTTCAAAACTCCAATCTCAGGCCCCAGTTGCAGTGGCTTGTGCCTATAATCCTAGCACTCTGGGAAGCCGAGGGGGTGGACCGCCTGAGCTCAGGAGTTCAAGACTAACCTGAGCAAGAGTGAGACCCCATCTCTACAAAAAATAGAGAAATTAGCCGGTGTGTTGATATGTGCTTGTAGTCCCAGCTACTCAGGGAGGCTGATGCAGGAAGATCACTTGAGCCCAGGAATTCGAGGTTGCTGTGAGCTAGGCTGACACCACGACACTCTAGCCTGGGCAGCAGAGTGAGACTCTGTCTCAAAAAAAAAAAAAAAAAAAAAAAGAAAAAGAAAAAGAAAAAGAACAGAGAGTCCAGATTGAACCCCCAATTTGGGGAAGAAAATGTATGGTGTGATAAAAGTCACAGGCAAGTGGTTAGTAGTCTTCACATACGTAGACAAAATGAACGTAAGAAAGTTACATGCACTTGGTAGATACTTGTTTGGTCCTCATGTATTTCTCTTTCTCTTTTGTCCTTAAATGATCCTTTGGGAAAAAAATCCCCTTCTTGTAGTTCGTGTGGTTCTGAGTCCAACAACATTGTCTTTTATAGACATTGATCAGTTCAAATAATCCATTTCCCCAGCCACAGATTGGTTAAGAGAGAGGTTGGCAGACTTGCTCCATGAAGGGCCAAATAGTAACTGTTTTAGGTTTTGTGGGCCACAACCACTCGACTCTGCTGTTGTAGTGTGAAAATAACCTTAGATCATATATAAACAAATAAGCCTGGCTGTGTTCCAATAAAACTTTTTTATGGACACTAAAATTTGAATTTCATACAATTTTCATGGGTCTCAAAATATTCTTTTGATCGTTATCAGTCATTTAAACACGTAAAACCTCTTAGCTTACAGACATACAAAAACAGGAGTAGGTCACATTTAGCCCATAGGCCATCGTTTGCAGATGCC
Source organism: Indri indri (assembly GCA_004363605.1). Classification (NCBI taxonomy): domain Eukaryota; kingdom Metazoa; phylum Chordata; class Mammalia; order Primates; family Indriidae; genus Indri; species Indri indri. The sequence goes on along the minus strand of RJWJ010006973.1, from coordinate 30,393 downwards.
TGGGTTAAGAGATGGGCTCCCAACCTAAGCCAGACCAGTAAAAATGGACCTCACCCTCTTGGCTCTAGATGAAAGAATACAAACATTCTCTTATCAGATCCACATTGCTCTGGAAGTTTCTGTCGCTATCTTGCCAATAGAGTAACTAGTTCTAGGATGAAGCTCTCCAATCAGAGGGAAATCAGAAATTCAGGAAGAAACGTGGTCTATGGTGATACTTAAGGACCACTAGATGGAGTTCTGCCCAAAGCTAATTCTACTTCTTGAACGTTCAGTTATGTGAGCTAATAAGTTCCCTTTATCATTTCAGCCAGATTAAGTCAGTTTTCTGATAGTATGACTTAAAACATCCCTAACTGATACAGATTGCAATGTTGTAACAGACCCCAAAAAGTAGAACTGGCTGAGGGCAGCAGCTAAGGTCAATGAGGACACCTCTAGTTAGCAAAACAACTGGTTACACCCATGGCCTGTTTTATATTCTGAAGCCTTCTGACTACCAAGGTTTCATCGAAAATGAAAATTCAGTATATTGGAGACTGACTACTTCTGGCATCAGGCCCATTAAGAGATTAATTTATTCTGAAACTGACTCATCTGATAGCAGATTAGGAAAAAAAAGTTTTCTTAAGAGAGGCCCTTTCTGCTTGCTGCCCGTAAACCCAGCTGAGTGAAAACCCAGCGATCTGGAGTTTACAGGACTAGACGAGCAGAGTCCTCCACTCCCAGCTGATGTAAGTACAAGCAGAAATGAGAAGGCGGGAGGCTAGGCAGGACCGGAAAGTTGGGTCTAGAAGCAGCCTGAACCACCTCCTTCTCAGACCCCTCCTTTTAAATATTTATCTTGTTGATAAAATGAATGTATTAGTTGGGGTTCCCCAGAGAGACCAATAGGCTATCTCTCTATACATAGATATGGATATTGATGTAGATATATAGAGATATTTATTAGAAATTGGCTCACAGTTATGGAGGCTAAGAAGCCCTGTCACCTGCAAGCCAGAGAACCAGGAAAGCTGGTGGCATAATTCAGTCCAAAGTCTAAGTCCAAATGCCTGAGAACCAGGGCAGCCTTTGTTGTAAGTCCTAGTTCAAGTCCAAAGGCCTGAGAAGAGGGGAGGGGAAGTGATGGTGCAAGTCTGAAGGCCCGAGAACCAGGAGCGTTGATGCCCAAGGGCAGGAGAAGATGGATGTTGCAGCTCAGACAGTGGACTTGCCCTTCCTCCACCTTTTGTTTTGTTTGGGCCCTCAGTGAATTGGGTGATGCCCACCTGCATTGGTGAGGGCAGATCTTTGCTTAGCCTTATGATTCAAATGCTAATCTCTTCCGGAAACACCTCACGGCACACTCAGAACTGATGTTTTGCCAGCCATCTGGGCATCCCTTAGCTTAGTCAAGTTGACACAAAATTAACCATCAAAATGAGCAAGAATGCTGTTCTTTGTGAAGGTGCAGCTGATGTGTCGGAGGCAGGGAGCTAATTATGGAGGCCTCCACACCTGCGGCACCGTTTCACCAGCAGAGGGCAATGCAGGGACAGAAGTCAATGAAATGGGAGGGGGTGTGACAGTAGAAGGTTGTGCTGGGACAGATGTTCCAAAACCCAGTTCTAGAAGTAACATTTCTGCTTCTGATTAACTGTTGCGGCTCCTTTTTTCACCTGAGCTCGGTAGCTAAGGAATGAAGAATTCCTTGAAATAGTGTTTACAGAAGGGGAGAGGCCAAAGTCTGAAGGAGAAAATGGCCTCCTCAGCCAAGTTCCTCCCCATGTTTATTAACAAGGACATGTGCAAGGGGTCAGGGCTGTTTCCTAATTTCTTTAACAACTTCCATGCAGGTCAGCTGTTTTTAGCTGACCTTCACACACAGCAAACAAGCAGCTTCGGGCAGGCGTTTTTGCCTGACCCTTCATTCACCTTGCTCATGTTCTTTCCATCCATCCATCCGTCCTTCTAGGCCAACCCCCACATGTCCCCTTTTTGTATATTTAAAATTAGAGACAGAGTGAGTAGGGGAAAGACATAAGCTTCAGTCAGTGTCTTTTCATAATGGCTTTGGGAGGTCATTTGGCAGATCCATCCTGGGAAGTAAAAGAGAAACTGACAAGACCAAGCACGACTGGTTGATCATATATTTTTGGGTGGTCATGGGAATGTGCCATGATGTATTATGTAATTTGGTAACATCCATAGGAGGATTAGAGGAATGATAAACTACCGACTCTGTGATATAAGCCAGTCTGTTCTATTTCTCTATCAGGAACGTGGAGGCAACCATACTCCTCCAGTCCATGTCGAGGCATTGGTAGACAGGTCTCCAAGCCTCGAGGGTTAACCCCAGGTGATACAGGCACACCCTGTACAGAGTGACAAGCTGAGCAGGCAGGTATTATGTGACGAGCTTGTTTCTGGGTAGTGGGAAACCGTTTAGTAAGTGTTCCAGTGTTTTGGTGAAAGAACCGATGGGACGTTACGGCAATTTTAAAGGCATTAGTGGAACATACATGGTAGGAAATGAGACGATCAACGGCACCATTTCCTTCTGTCAGAGCTCCAGTCAAAGGGGGATGAGCATGAATATGAGAAATAAAGAGGGGGTGTCTCAGGATGTCTAATACGCGCTGTAGAACAAGGAATTGTTGAAGTTCGATTAGGTATATCCTTAATGATAGCACTTTCAATAGGAAGAATGGAATCAAATACATAATGGGAGTCAGTAATGATGTTTAGGGGTTCTAATGGAAATGTTTTTAAAGCTATTATAAGCACCCCTAGTTCTGCTTGTTGAGTGGAAGGAAAACCGGAGGTGGATAAATATTTCCAATCACTGTCTTTCCATGCAATTCCTGCTTTAGATGATCGCCCTGAGCCATCTAGGAACACTCTCCAGGCGGTGGGAGAGGTGTAAGGGAGAGCTTTGTAAGCGGTTGTACAGGAAATAAAGAGAGTAGACAGAAGCTTGTCAGAGGGGTAATGGAAGGAAAGAGAACCTACATAACTTGCAAGGGCTGATTGCCAAAGTAAGGAATCATGTAAAGTTGTTTCAAAGCAGTTTTTAGGAATAGGGAGATATATAGCGTGTGGATCTAATCCAGGTAATTGTGTATGACAGCATCCCTTAATAAGCAAAGGGGCAAAGAGATCTAGAAGGGGAGGAAAGGTTTTGGGGGAGTGTGAGGTAAAAATAACCATTCCAAAAGAGCAATGTGAGGTGTTAATTGGCCTATAAGAGCAGTTGGAGATGGGGGGTGTTGAAGATTAGTAAAAGAACGGGTTTGTCTGGGTTGCAGTGAATGTGAAAAAAATAGATAACCAAGATAGTACCAGGGTTGGGCAAGTTGTGTTTTGCCTTGGGTAAGTTATATTTTGACTGGGGCAACTTGCAGCCCAAGGAGGGCAGTATATGTTTGCACATGGGCAAACAATTGTGCTTGAGGAGGAGTTGCTAATACGTCCTCCATACAGTGATAGTGGATGGAAATTGGTGTCAGGAGGGAAGCAAGCCTTGATGAACATAATATTGACAAGTAGTGGAACTATTTAACATTCCTTGCGGAAGGATTTTCCAGTGATACCTGTCGACCGAATGGGCATTACTATAAGTGGGAACAGAAAATGCAAAGCTTTCCCGGTCTTGTTTTGCTAGAGGAATTGTGAATAAACAATCTTTCAGATCAATTACAAAGGCCAATCTCTTGGAATTAACGACAGCTGGGGAAGAACGGGTTGTAGCGGTCCCATCAGGACTATAATAGCATTAAGAGCTCTTAGGTCCTGTAGTAAAGGCCACTTATTGTCCTTTTCAGGTGTGATGAATACAGGAGTGTTCCATGGTCTCAGGGCAAGTTCTATGTGTCCTGCTTTAAGTTGGTCCTGGACAAGAGATTAAGTGTTTTGTCTTGCTCAATGGGCCACTGTTCCATCCAGGTGAGTGAATTAGTCCATTGCAAAGGTGTGGGTCGTATTGGATGCACCTGAGCAGTGGGGCCCTAATGAAAAGTCCGGGTAGTTAGAAGATTCCATTGTTCCAGCAAATCTCGTCCCGGTAAAGACTGACCTCTCATGGGCAATATTGAAAAGTGGATGGTTTACCAGGAGGGGAATAGAGATCCCGGCTTAGAATCCTTAGGAACAGGTAAGGGAGTCAGCGCTGTTCGCATCAGGCTCCACGTGGTTAACACGGCAAGGGGCACAGGAACCTCCCTGCCCAAAATTCTTCTCAAACTTCCCTACTCGCTCCCAGAGTTCTAGTCTAACGTGCTGTCATCTGGGAACCTGGGGCAACGTTGCCTCACTGCACATAGGAGCTGCTGTGAGGCTTTTGGTTCAACACGACACTGGGCAGCTTTCAAGAGCTGCTGCAAAGTGCGCAGGTAGAGTCGCTGATCTTTCACCAGCTCTTGCCCCATGTTAGAAATGCCCTTCTGAAACCACACGCGTCCGTCCCTTTCCCAAAGCAGCGGGCAGGACTGTCCCTTACCGGGATGATGCTCCCTGTAGTCCAGACGTGCGGATTCCTGAATCACGTCGGAGTCACCGCTTGTTTCGGCTGCTTTTCTCTCCTGAGCTCGGTAGCTAAGGAATAAATTACTCGAAACACATAGTGTTTAGAGACAAGAGAAGAAGCCAAAGTCTGGAGGAGAAAATGGCCTCCTCAGCTAACTTCCTCCCCGTATTTATTTCCAAGAACACGTGCAAAGGGTCAGGGCCCATCTGCTAATTTCTTTAACAACTTCCATGTGGGTAGCTGTTTTCAGCTGACCTTTGCACTCAGCAAATAAGCAGCTTCAGGCAGGTGTTTTTGCCTGACCATTCACCTTGCTCACGTTCTTTCAATCCATCCGTCCTTTCTTCTAGGCCCAGCCCCCACAATTAACCATCCAATGGAATTAACCAAAAACAACTAGATCAAAAGCCTTCAAAAACTGGGAGTTGCATTGTCTCTGAAACCACAAGGGTAGCCCAAAACAGCCCACGATTGCACCCCAACAGTGGTTCTCAAACTTAGCTGTGCATTAACATCACCTGGGGAGTTTTAAAATTACCCATGTCAGGCCCCACCTACATCCAGTTAAATTTGTAACTTTGGTGGTAAGGCCCTTTGAAAGCTCCCGCAAATGATTCTGATGTGAATTCAAGGTTGACAAGCACTGCTCCACACTTAAGCCAATCCTTAGGCTCCCGTCTCCAATAGGAAGCAGACACCTCTATAAGAGGTATTCATTCCTAGCAGGGTGGCCAGATACAATACAGGATGCCCAGTTGAGTTTCAGGGCAACAAATAATTTTTTTTACAACTATGTCCCAAATATTACATAGAACATACTTATCCTACAAATGTTATGCAATTCTGCATTCGTATTTGCTAACTCTGGCCACCCTAGCCCCCAAGCCTCACCTCAGAGATAGCCACAGAGAACATTTCCCCCAAATGCAGAGCAGAGAACAACAGAGAATCTGACCAAGGCTTTTAGCCAACTGCCAGGTGAGGAGCCCTTGCTGGACTGTGGGCAGGGTTTGCTAGATTGTCACTAATATGAGCACTTAGCACAGAGCCCAGCACTCTGTAAACCTTCGACAAACGTTAGTCATCACACTGAGGAAAGCTTCATTTATGAAAATGAACTTATGTGCATAAATAGGCACCACAGTGGGCGTCCCCTTCGTATTCATTTAAGCAGAAAATCTTTCTGTACCACATCAACTGTGATCTGGTTTATAAAATAATGATGTCAATTTCAACTTTCCAGAAACGTATTTCCAGGAAAATATCTGGTGTTACTGTGGTTTCTGCCCCTTTTCATGTTTCTCTACCCTTCTCCCAGTATCCTTGTCAGTCCGGGATTCTGATTAGTTGGGAAAACAAAACCAGTAGAGTCAGTCATCACAAGGAAAATGCTGGCTTACCTTTTATGTAAGAACCATCAATATTTTCAAATGCAGAGCTGGGCAAAAACATTTAATAAGCATTTGTCACTTGACATACATGGTACAGTTTCTGCTGAGAGAGCTAATCACACCCGTCGATCCATATGCTGAAGGAAAAGGCGAGGAAAGATGAAGACGTTGCCCTAAGATGTCCGAGAAAACACTCAGTACATAACACAATGCGACAAAGAGAGATCAATTACAAAAATTAAATACGATACTCGAACTGAAACTAAAGTTAAGGAGGGCTCCAGCGTGTGGCTGGGCATGGTGGGTGGGGACCCACGGGAGAGGTGGCCGCGAGAGTTGTAAGATCACTGCCTGGCTCAGTCCCCTGCTCCCCACCAGGCCCACGGAGGTCACTGGGTTCCTCGCTGTTCCCAGGCTGCTCAGGCATTCAGCTCGAGGTTGGTGACGTATTCCTGGACCCAGGCCTCACTGGGGTCGGCACAGACCTGCTGGCCTCTCTTGGTGAGGAAGCTGTGGAGAAGGGTGGGAGGATTAGGCACTGAGGAGCCCAGCAGGGAAATCCTGTGGCCCCTCCATCCTTCTCTGCCCCAGACATCTCAGGGCCTCTTCACAGGCTCATAAAATATCCCCTTAACCTTGGGGTTCACAGACCTTCCACGAGTGCCTCAGATGGCCGTTTCCCCAGGGCAGGTCCTTCATGACTCTGCAGGCTCCCCCAGACACATCAGAAAATACTTCGGGGGCCTCCCCTGGAGTCTTGCACCCTAAGAAAGCAGAGTACTCTGAGGGGCCCTCACCCCAGACCTCCCGGCCTGCCTCCCCAGGGGTGGGCAGGAAGACTGGCCCCTACATGACAGCTGGCCTGGAGCACTGGCTGCTGGTCTCAGAATAGTCGTCCGCAAATCTTAGTGGAATGTGCCGGGAGATACAGGAGAAGCAGCAGGCGGTCGGGGTGCCGGCTCCAACTGTGAGGGACAGGACAGAAAGATCTTAGGTCACTGCTCAGAAGAAAGGGCAAGCCTTGTCTTCTCTCTTTCGGTGATTCTCATTCTCTGTCTGTCTTGGTTCTGAATCTCCGTGGCTCTCTACAGGGAATTTAGTTTTCTGAACAAACTTCTTTTGTCCTCTCTCTCCTTGGGGAGTTCCATCTGGAATGCATGAGGAGAGACCACATCCCTGGGAACCATTTGGACCCAGATTCTATCTCTTGCCAAAATACCAGGTGGGCCTCTATTTTCTCACCCATAGAATGGGGCTCACTCTCCCTCTGTCTCCCAGAGTGAGAGAAGAGAATTACTAGAACCCCCCTAGGAAGAAAAACTCCCAGAATTCTTCTCCATTTGTCAGGCACAGACTTTGACATTGTGGTCCAAGCATGGACAGAGAGTAGGGGCACAAGGGCAGAAGACAGACCCACATGAGGCAGAGCAGGTCTGGGGGCAGAGGGCCTCTATGAAGAACAGGATGGTGAGGGCGGCCACGGGTATCTGCATGGTGCTGGGCAAAGTGTGAGCCCAAGCGGTGGCCTATTAGAGTTGAACTTGAGGACTTGCAGCTGCTGCCTCCTCTGGGGTCTCAACTCTCTCTCCTCTTTATAGGAAGCCTTGGCGCACTAGAAGATGTAAACTTGGGGAGACTGAGGGGGAAATTTTTAATCATCGTATTGGTGTCATGCTGTGTGTTGCACAAACCCAGAGAGCTCTATGTCACTACGAGGGTTCGGTCTGTTTGCAAGAATGGCTCAGTTGCTTACTTGATGGGGAAATGGTTTCCACAGTGAGAGGAGGTGAGATGCTGGTGTCACCCCAAGACCGGTTTAGCTGGTGCCTCCTCACAAGAGCAGATCTATAGATAAACATTTCTCCCATAGAGTTGAAACTTCTGATATCCTCCCCAGCGGTTCCAACGGCATAGATGTACCATTGATGAGGAAGCCAGAGAGTCGTGAGAAGCGCAACCCAAGATAAAACCATGCCCTGGATGGAAACCTCCATCCCCAAGACCGGTTTAGCTGGTGCCTCCTCACAAGAGCAGATCTATAGATAAACATTTCTCCCATAGAGTTGAAACTTCTGATATCCTCCCCAGCGGTTCCAATGGCATAGATGTACCATTGATGAGAAAGCCAGAGAGTCGTGAGAAGTGCAAACCAAGATAAAACCATGCCCTGGATGGAAACCTCAGCTACAGGAGGGGCAAAGTTGAGGGGGGCCTTCAGACATTGGCTCATTCTTCAAACATTCATTGAACCTCTACAATATGCCAGTCCCCCAGCTGGGTTAGCTGGGAGCTAACACAAATGATGAGCCTTAAAGTGTTGTTACCCTTTGATCAGCAAAGCACCCTGCCAGGGATCTAGGCTGTGGCTATAAACACAAAGATGAAGAAAGTGTTTGTCCCAGCTTATTTGTAACAATTAAAAGATGACCTACAATTTAATAAACTATGGTATATTCACCTCTTATAAGAATAATTAGCACTTAAAACTGAGAAAGTAATAAGAAATTTAAAAAGGAAGTTTTCATTTCTCAAAATTCCTGGAACATTTCCTGTTTCCTTATTGTAAAGTCAAGATGGCCATTCCCGGAGTTTGTCTGGCAGCTCAGTGATGTTATCCAGAACTCAGGCTTCTTAAAACATCTCCCTTTTCCCCGTCATTTTGTTGGCTTTTCTTCTTTGGGCTTGCCGCCTCATGGTCACAAGATGGCTGCTGCTTCTCGGTCATCGCATCTTCACATCACATAGGAAGGTTCTTACAGGAATACAGAAAGAACAATGTTACTAGTGTTTATTATTCAAATTACTTTTACATGACTTAAAATGTGAAATACAGATTACACCCAAAAGTAGTAAAAGCTATTTTAAAAAATATGTGAAATACAGAAAATAAAAACTAATTTATATAAGACTATATAAAAAACTAATATTATATATATATGTAAGCAGGGTAGGCAGCAGGGCAAATGCAGGCAAGGATGTGGGGGTTTTCCTCTACATACTTACTTTCCTATTGTGGCATACATGAGTTCCGAGGCATAATCTGAGTAAAAATTTTTTTCCTTGAAGGTAAGAAAAATTCTATTACCCAAAACTTACCACTATTAATAGTTTAGTTTATTTTTTTTAAGTGCAGTTTTTTTCTAGGCTTATGGTAGTTCTGTTTGCTTACTTGCTTTTTTCCTTCTTTTTACTGTGTGTTGGGGGGTGGATTATTGTTGTCATGATACAGATGTAACTGTATTTTTCTTATTTATACAGTTGTGTGTCACTTAACATCAGGGATATATCTGAGAAATGTGTCATTAGGCAATTTTGTCTTTCATCATTGTGCAAACATCATGGAGCGCACTTACACAAACCTAGATAGTTTAGCCTACTGCAGACCTTGGCTGTACCATATAGCTTATTGTTCCTAGGCTGCAAACCTGTACAGCATGTTACCGTACTGAATACTTAGGCAATTGCAACGCAATGGTAAGTGTTTGTGTATCTAAGCATATCCAAATATAGAAAAGGTACAGTAAAAATATGGTGTTATAATCTTATGGGATCACTGTCATATATGCAGCACGTGACAGTACTTAATGGTAGAAGACTTTTCCAAATCATTCCAGTATTTTTAAGAACTGCCTAATTTGCTCACCCATCAGCTTAGTGAATTCATGTTATCACGCAGTACTGTAGCATATTTGGACTGGTTCCAATTTTTAATTGTTATAAACTCTACCAAACATCTTCATGCCCAAAACTTTCTCCAGAAATGAGGTTATTTCCATAGGATATTTTCCTAGCTGTAGGATTCCTGGGTCAAAAAAATAAAGACATTTAAGGATCCAGGTGTATACAGATACTCTTATCTAATGCATGGTCAGCTCTGTTACCCATTGTCAATCCCAAGTATGGCATATTGTAGAGACCTGCGAACGTTTGATAAATCAAACAGTGATTAAAAGGTTGACCTCATCATTCTTATCATTCCTGTAGCCCAGACCTTCCCTATTCCATTCTGTCCATTTGGGTCTGGATCAAACACAGCTTGGCTTACTTAAGATTCTGTGGCACCATCATGTATGTCCCATCGTGCAGCCAAAACACCTGTGAAGAACACTGGACATATCTGCTCCGTGGAAGGAATGAGAATGGTGCTATTTGTGGCTAGATCTGTTCCTGGTAGAAGACGCCAGCTAAGTTGAGCCTCTTGGTGACACCAGCTCTTGACTTTGCACTCACTGGTTAACCATTTCTTAAGAACGCTCCAGTCAACATGATGTCATGGTCCTTTTCACCCAAGGTGTGGTTTGACTGTGACTCTTGCTGCCCAGGATGCCGTGGCATCCCACTATAGGTCACCCCATGTGGTCAGAAGAGCTGTAGCGCAGCATCAGAGATGTGCTCTGTGGTGGAATCAGATCTGTAGATCTCTCCATGTACTTATGGTTCTAACACTAACATCTCACCGCCTCTCACTGTCAAAAACATTTCCATAAAGTCAGCCCCAACAAGGGAGTAATTGAGCTCTTCCTGTACATCCTGAACCCTTGTGGGACCCCAGCGTGTGCAACTCAGAGCATGACACCACGCAATTCACATCTTCCCCTCTGGTCATCCCCAGCCTCCAGCTCCTCATGGTCTAGAGTTGCCTAGAAAGGACCAGGGACATGGCTTGGGCCCCAGAAGGGTATAGGCAGCAGTGAGTGCCCAGTCCTGTCTTGGCTCTGTCCACACTCCTCTGTCTGCCCAGCACCGAACAGGTTCCCAAAGCTATCCTTGTCAACTGTCTCCTCACCATGGCCCTCACCCCGCAAGTCTCGTATGTCCCACAAGATTCTCTCCACCCTTGTCCTTTCTTCATTTTACAGTTTTTTCCCAATGCTCTGGACAGACATCTAAACCATATCTCTTAATTCCTGCAGCTGAAGACTCTTTAAGTAAAAGCAAAGAACTTCACAAAAGGTTTCAAAATGTTCTGGGCTATTTTCCACAGACTTTAATCTAGTTTCTGGGTCTGAAAGGCAAGGGAGGGCTAGGATCCCCTTTTAGTTGGAAAAATAGGGCCTAACTCAGCCATTAACAAGATGCAAACTCCAGATCTCGTTGGTCCCTAGGGTGAAAAGGATGAGCAAATGGCAGATTACCCTCAGTTCCGCTCTTAGGGTGATTTACAGAAGATGAGCTTTTGCTGGGAAATGTCTCCATAGACTGAAGTTCCCCCAAAAGAAATGGAACACGGTCCAGCTGTTCCAATAGCTACATTCCCTGAAGAGAGAGCTAAGAACTGAGAGTAAGACAAAGGCAGAGATTTAAAATAAAAACTCAAGGTAGAGAAGAAATACCTGACTTCTTGGTTCCTCTTGTGCCCTACTCCACAGCCCTGAGCAGTGATGTCTCTGTCAACTTCTTGCTGGCCCCTTCGGAGGGTGGAAGAAGTTGACTTGGCTTTTCTCAGGCTCTGCATGTCCCTTCCCTCGCTGCTAGGGCAGACACCCCACGGCCTGCTGCCTCTCTTATATCTCCCCAGATCCACTGAAAACTTCCCGATGGTCATTGTGACTCCCGCAGCCAGTGCTCTACGCTGGCATCACGCTGGGACCAGTCCTCCTGTTTATGGATAGGCAGGGTGCACGGAGGAGACAACCCATGGGACAGGGGCAGAAAGCGGGTAGGCAGAGGTGGGAAGGTGGGAGCTAATCTAGATTTCTTTGCCCAGTGAAAATGCCCTTCAAAAGCAAGGTAAGATGAAAACACTTCCAGGAAAACAAAAACTGGAGACTTTATCATCAGAAGACCCGCAATAAAGAGATTGCTCAGGCAGAAGAAAAATAATTCCAGATGGAGCTCAGAGATGCAGAAGGATTACTAGAATAGGAAGAGCAAAGATGTAGTGAAAACTAAATGAACACGGACTGTATAAAGTAATTAGAATATGTTCTAGGACAGCGGTCCCCAACCTTTTTGGCACCAGGGACTGGTTTCATGAAAGTCAATTTTTCCACGGACTGGGGTTGGTGGGGGGATGCTTTCGGGATGATTCAAACACATTACATTTATTGCGCAATCAAACCTCTCTGCTAACGATAATCTGTACTTACAGCCACTCCCCAGCACTAGCATCACCACCTCAGCTCTACCTTAGATCGTCAGGCATTAGATTCTCATAAGGAGCCACAACCTAGATCCCTCCCATGCGCAGTTTACAGTAGGGCTCGCACTCCTACGAGAATCTAATGCCGCCACTGATCTGACCAGAGGTGGAGCTTATGGGGTGATGCGAGCAATGGGGAGTGGCCGTAAATGCAGACAAAGCTTCACTCACTCACCCGCCGTTCACCTCCTGCTGTGTGGCCCAGTTCCTAACAGGCTGCTTACCTGTACCGGTCCACAGCCCAGGGGTTGGGGACCACAGGACTACACTGTCAGCTCTTCTGGGTCTCTCCCTTGCCAATTCACCCTGCAGATTTTGGGACTTGTCAGCTTTCATAATCATGTGAGCCAATTCTCCCAACTTCTTTTTTCTTTTCTTTTCTTTTTTTGAAACAGGGTCTCACTCTGTGGCCTGGTAAATCACTTTACCCACTTGATGTTTTCTCTGAGAAATCGTGTGATACCCTCTTGTCCCTAACCACCTTCCCAGCCGATCATACAGTGGTGGACTCAAGTTCAAGTGCTGGTGAATGATGGTGCTCCTCTCTCTAGGTAGACTTTGGACCAAATCCACCAACAGATGCTTACTGAGTTTTTATGAGACCCTTACTCTGTTAAGAATGTCAGAATAATAAAGATTCTTCTTGTTTTCTTAAATAAACCTTGGACTTCCAGTTATTCTTTTGTTTTTGTTTTCCTGAAAAATCGCGTCCATTGGTTGGACAGAATGAGAGGGAATGCTTAGGGGCATCCAAGTAGGAAGGGAAAGCAAGAGAGAAGATGAATGTCATTCCAGTGACACCAGACTTTGCACCAGGGACACATTCCTTATAGGCTGAAAAAGAAGCAAAGTACTAAAAATAAACACACATTTATATGCACCGAGAAAATCTACCACTTGAATGAATACCAAAGCAAGGCATTCTTTCATGCATATTTATGACTTTTCATAAATTAAGCTTTCTTAAGAATAAAGACTAACAGTTTTTGAGGACTTACTGTGAACCATGGCCTACGCTAAGAGATTTACGTGGATTGTCCAGTCTTCAAAATATCAGTGTTGTGTATACTCTGATGATCCCCATTTTCCATATGAGGAAACAGAGTTCCAGAGCATTTAAGAAACTTGCTTAGGATCAGACATCTAGTAATGTTGGATTCAAACCTACAGAGCAGAGCAAGTCTCACACTCTTAATCAGCCACTAGGAGAGCATCTCTTAACGTGTCCATGTCCCACATGAAACAGATTTAGCAGAAATGCACACTTCCCTGATAAGAGAGAGCCTCCTCTGAGCAAACAAGAACCAACCTCTAAGCAATGGCAAGATGGCTAAGGCTTCTGCTACCTCCCACCACAGGATTTGATTCACAGGAAATCCATTCTTCCTTGGCAAGCCAGCATGACAAAGGCTCTCTACTCAGCCATTTAGCTCCAACCATTTTCTCCCCTTTGCCAGTAGGCTGCATATCAGCATGTCTGCTACCTATGTAGAAATCCCAACTTGGGAATGAATAGAAAGCCTTCTCTGCAGACAAATTATTATATGTGATTCTTTTTCCAGAATAAAGCCTCTCTCTTGGCTCCATGGGATAGAGGAGAGACGGCAGTTTATACTGGGGCCAATTGTTCTCTCCTTCCCACACCTCCTAATCATTGCTTATAAAGACTGGAGAAATTGAGAGGTCAAGAGTAGGGAAGCTGGAATGTGTCCTACTGTCTCCAAGGACTATTCACCCTGGAAAATGTATCTACCCCCAATTGTTAGAATAATGGCAACATGAAAAGCCCTCTCAGCCTCTTGCATTACTGTACAGAGAATTTCAGGAAGACAGAGGGCAATTACAGTACCAAATGCTCAAGAGAAGAGGGGAAGAAATATTTATCGATGAAGTTTTAACTCCAGAATAGTGCCACTTACATAAGGACCCCAGAATAGCTCCACTCCATTCCCCACAATTTTTGGGAAAAAAATCATTGGCAGAAGAGGAACATCCTTGATACATAAATAAGAAACAAATGAGGAAAAGACAAACACATACTAAACACTTACGGGTATTAAGCAAACATTTCACATTTGCAAGAAATTAAAATATTCTCTTTCCCTACAGTCCTTCTACGAGAAAGGAAAATAAATTTCACCTGCACTAAGTCAGGTAGCCTTTAGAATAAAAATGGCAGGTAATCTGGCACTTTGCATAAGATGCATGCTATCTTATTGTGGGAATTCCTCGTTGATTGTTAACTGTGTCACTGAGTGTTCCGAGTAGCCACGTGGCCTCTCGCCACCCCCAACCCTTCCCCTTCAGTGGCAGAGATTGACTCATTTCAGGGGCTGCGTGAGCTGGTTCTAGGCAGACAGTGTAAGAAATTCATCAAACCAGCACGTATTTATTAACTATGAGTACCCAGTTCTGGGTTCTGGCTTTGAAAATAATAGAGTTTTCGTTCTTTCTTTCCTTCCTTCCTCCCTTCCTCCCTTGCTCTCTGTCTCCCTGTCTCTTTAGCTCCAAATTTAATTAATACTAAATTTGAGAGGTATTAATATCAGAGAGGATGTGGAGCAACTGATACGCACGCACTGCTGCAGGGAGTGTGAATTTGTCCTCTTGCTTTGGAAAATCCTGTTGCCATCTTGTGTGGCAAAGGTGTGCCTGGCCAGGGACCAGGTGCTCCCACTGCTACGTACAGCCCACAGCCACCCTTGCGTGCACACGGCAGGCAACGTGCGTGAGGAGCCTCAGCAGCAGTGTCGGCATTAACACAAATAAAAGCAGGCAAATGGAAACTAAACCGTGGTATATTCACACACTGAAATAGTACCAGGAATAAAAGCAAAGCACATGTACTACAGCAACATGCAGTAATATGGCTGAAAACCAAGAGCATAATGTTGCGAGGAAAAAAGCTTAGAAGGATATATATGATGATTTCATTTATATAAAGTTCAAAAAATACACAAAGCTGAAAATACATTAAGATTCAAATGTATGTGGTGAAACTATATGAAAAGCAAGAGTGTAGTATTAACGCAAACAATATTCAGGACAGAGATCATGCTAAGGAAGAAGGGACCACACAGGGCGGTGGGTCCAGGGATGCCTGCAGTATTATTACCCTTTATTCTTAATCCATATTTTATGTCTACTCACTATCAAATAAAAATAATTATAAAACTATAAAAACCAGGTTCTAGAAAAGAACATTAATATGACCCCACTCCTTGTTTAGTTGTGTGTGTATAATACATACGATGATTACATATAGAAACACGACCGGAAAATTATACATCAAAATATTAATAGTGGTAAAAAGATTTTTTTCTCTGATGTTCTTAAAAATTCTGTTAAAAATCATACACCATTTTTGTTAAAAATTATTTTAAATTACATATAAGAATTTTGTAATGAAATGAAGCTGTTCACAATATGTCAAACCACGGGATATGAAATTATTAAGTGTTTGGTATAATCCAAGCTAGAAGAATGCATGGAGAAAAATGATGATGATGCATCTAAAAATGTTAACAGGGGATTTTTGATGACGTCTTTTTGCTTAGGTATTTTCTAAATTTCTTCAGAGTTGCTTTCCAAGTAATGAATGATGGTGAAAGCACTGGTTTGGTTTGGTTTGAGGAAGTGCCAAAGGCCTACCGTTTGCTTATACTCAGAGGAGACCCTGTGCATCTTGTTCATGGCTGGATCTCCAGTCCTCAATTCCTAGTGTATATTCAATAAATATTCGCAGAATAAAAGAATGTGTAAATGAGTGAATTCATGAGCAAAAAAATGAGCGTTAACTGAACAGGTAGGAGAAAGAGAGCAGAACACGTGTTCTCCAATTTTTATTTGTTCCTTCTCTGCCCACTACAGGCTAGAAAGGGCACAATTTCCACAGATAAGGAAAGATCGAAGGCCAAGATGGGTGGCATTTCAGTCCCTTGGCTTGGATGGAGTCCTTGCTAGCAGCTGAGACAACGCACCACAGAGACTGATGATTTTTGCAGATTCTTGGGAGGCAGAGAAGCTGTGGAATATTGAGGATGAGCAAACAGCAACCAACTTCCCAAACAGAGAGGGGGAAAGAACGTCGATTCCATGAACTTCAGAGTGGCCCACGCCCTGTGTTCTAGGCAAGATTTTACATATACCTATGCAATTTTTATTTTTATTTTTTTTTAAAAAACCCTTTGTCGGCACTTTAAAAAGGAAGTGGTCACTGCAAGTCAGCATGGGTGCACTCAAGGGCCACTCAAGCTGGACCAATCCCACTTCCTTCTCTGGCAGCCACGGACATCTGGGGAAGGGTGGGATGGAGAGAGCTGTTGGTGAAGGGTCTGAATTTCAGTGTTTAACAAAACTGCTCTGAGATCGGCAGTGGAAACAGTAGAACTCAGAGCACTGACATACAATGCATCGTACCATTGTTGTATGCGCCAGCGTGCAAAAACAAAAACGACTTTGCTAAACCTTTGTGCCTTAGTCCTCCCTGCCCCCTACCCATTCCAGCCCTTCTCCTTTGAATAGAGGAAGCGGGGCAGTCAACAAGGCTGCAGCTCTGGGAGGAGGGCGTGTGTCGCTGACCAAAGCACGGGAGACAGAAGACTCGGTGCCATCAGTGACTTAGACTTGGTAGCCCGGGACTTGGCGTGGAGACCCGGGTGATCATTCGATTCAGCTTCCTCCATCCTCCTGCCCACGCGTGGCCCCCACAGCCCCCACATTTGATTTTCCTCTGACCAAGGAGACAGAGGCCCCTGTCTGCCACCCTCCCTATCCTGGGCACACACAGTAGCCCACAGGTAGCAGGAAGGAAAAAGACAGCCACTAGGAGGCGTCTCTGAGCTCATGGGAAGGAGGAGAGACACTGCTCCCCACTTACGCTCTTGATTTGTTGGGAGAAAGCAGGCAGCAGCTGATACACTCTCCGTCCACCTCGAGTAGGGAGAGTGAAGTCCAAGCCGGGAGGAATCCACCGTCTTCTCTTCCTTGCTTCTCTGACGCAACTGACAAGCGTTCCCATCAAAACCACTCACCTGCTGTCCAGGAGGCAGCAGCCCAGGGTCCCCCAGGAGCACGAGCCCCACCCCCTTGTCACTACCTGCGGTCCCACGTGGATGGGGCAGTGGCAGGACGGGGGCCAGCTGTGAAGCGCCAGACACAAAGCACCTGGACAGCGGTCCTCATCTGCAGTGGCTCAGCGTCTCTGCAGTGGCCTGTTCTGTCCCGCCCTCGGGGAACCAAGCCCAGTCCCCCAGGCCCAGCTGAAACGACAGCTCCCCAAACGGGCTCCCCCAACCATCTTAGCAGGCCACGCCCCCACGCCTCAGGCGCCCCCCATCCCATCACCTGGCCCATTCTCCTCCTGGCCTCCAACTCAACCTCCCGCCTAGTTTGCGTGACTCGCGGCTGGAACCCGAGCACCTGAGGAGCAGGGGCCTTGCCTTCCTTGTCTGCCTTGGGTGTCGCCAGGGCCTGGAAAGTGCCTGGCACAGAGTAGCAGCTCAGTGAACACGTACTGAACGAATGAACTCAGCCCCAGGAAGGCCGTGATAGGCACGCATAGGGAAGATTCCATTTATTTAAATCGTTTGTGTTACACATTCCTCTCAGTAACCATGTGAAGCTTTAAAAGCTTAATTAATGACTCAAAAGTTCCCATAGCGTGTAAGTGGTAGATTCCAGGGCTAAAAACCACCACTCTGACTAGATTGAAAGCTCATGCTGTTTTCATTAGAATAGTTTTTTTTTTTTTAATTGAGCAAGGGAACATTTTCTTTGCAAACTTTACTTGGAACCCCATTATATGAAACCGATAAAAACATAGGTGCTTCGATCAAAACCACAACGAGATATCACCGCACACCCGTTAGGATGGCTACTATCAAAAAACCAGGAAATAACAAGTGCTGGCGAGGATGTGGAAAAATGGAAACCCTTATGCACTGTCGTGGGAACGTAGAATGGCGAGCCCCTGTGGAAAACAATATGGTAGCTCCTTAAAAAATTAAACATAGAATTACCATATGATCCAGCATTTCCACTTCTGGCTACATAACCGAAAGAATTGAAAACAGGGTCTTGAAGAGATATTTGTACCTTCATGTTCATAGCAGCCGAGAGGTAGAAGCAACCCCACGTATCCCTTGATGGAGGAACAGATAAACAAAATGCGGTATATACATAAAATGGAATATTATTCAGCCTTAAAGAGGAAGGAAATCCTGACACATGCTACAACATGAATGAACCCTGAAGACGTTATGCTACGTGAAATAAGTCAGTAAAAAAAGATAAATACTGTATGATTCCACTTGTATGAAGTACCTAAAGTAGTCAAAATCATGGAAACAGAAAGTAGAATGATGGTGGCCAGGGGCTGGCAGGAGGAGAAAGTGCTGTTATTTTTTTTAATGGATACAGAGATTCAGTTTTTACAAGATGCAAAAAGTTTTGGAGGTGGATGGTGGCAGTGGTTGTATAAATGCATTTCATGCCACTGAACTGTACACTTAAAATGGTTGAGATGGTAAAATTTTATGTTATATATATTTTACAATAAAAAAAATTTTAAAAACCAGGTGCTTAATCTAAATCTGGTGGGGGAAGACGTAGGGCAGCCATGTCTGCCCGACCTCGCAATGGCGAGACTGACTCACCCCTGTTAGTTCTGAAGGTCTCACATCCCAGGAAACCCCTAGGTCCCAGGAAATCCAGGATAATTTGTCTCCCCACCTCCCAGCACCAAAGCTTTATGGTGTCCCTGTGCAGGGACCCTGTGGCACAAATTCAAAGGTGACGAGGTACGATTGTATTCTGGGGCCCAGATCCTCTCACGACTCTGTGACTGATGCCCTCTAGGAGTCGTGCAGGTGGGCACTGCCTCCGAGTCAGCTTCAGGGAAGGGAGTGGATGACGATACCTGCAGACTGCCCTAGCCATGACCCTGTGACTCTTCAGGCTTCATGGCCCTCAAAGCCTAAAATATTTACACTCTAGCACAAAGAGTGCCCATGCTGGTATGCAAATGTCCCTGGGCAACTGACACTAAGCTCTAGATTTTTTCTCTACCCAGCAAGGCCAATCCCAAAAGCTCCCATTACTACTTGACCAGTGGTTCTAACCACCTGCTCCCAAGTTTCCTATGAATTTGTAAAGCAACTTAGGAGCAGAGTATCTCTCCTGGAGCACTCCCCATGGTGCATGCAGGGGTGCCTGGCCCAGTAGTGCCTCCCATGGGATGAGGAGAGCTTGGGGGACTGCTATGAGTTTTTCCTCCATAAACCTAGCTTTGTGCCTGCATATTGTGTTGTTGGGGGTATATTTTCCCACCCTGTCACTCAACAATTAATAAAGGAAGAAGAAAGAAATGAGTAAGTAAGTCTATAAATGATCTGCATGCAGCTCTAGTTCACCAGAGAGCCATCAAATGGGGCAAATTGGAATTTTATTGAAGGTTTTAGACTACTTTCTGCTTTATGGAAGCTTTTAATAAATCTACATTATTTGGGAAAAGGAGTACAAACTAAAATTTTATTATTATTTTCTTTTGCTATTATTTTATTGCATTACTTATAGGGATAGGTGATTGCTTTTTCTGGTATTTTGACAGGCTCTTATTAACTGTCCAGGAATTTGGATTCAAAGATCTTATTGCAAAGAGAAAGAACGCTGAGGTCAGGTTGGAAATTAATGGCATGTTCAGTTCAGGATGGCAGATGGAACTCCCATATGTAGCTCTCTTCCTGTCCAACCCCTATTAAAATAATAATGAAAAGGAACTAAAGGCAAGGAGTGCATGGCCGGGGGCAAAATCTGCCCTCTAGAGTTTCCATCAAATTTCTGGAAGATGGAAATCAAACAGAGCGCTATGAACAGACCAAACTGCACTGAACAGATTAAGTAATTGTAAGGTCATTAGAAATTGACATTTCCTAATTGTAGGGCAGATTAAGGAATTTATATTTCTATCCTAAATGTAATGGTATGCAATTGAATTGTTTTAAACCGGGTATCACTCAGCAGAGAAAGAACTATTAATTGCCAATATAAGGCAAGAGGAGACCAGGACCCAGGACATGCATGGGAGGAAGCAGCAGTGTTGGCTCTGGGCTCAGGGGCAGGTGAGGACAGCAAGAGTGACAAGTGCACAGGAGTTATGAAGATCTACCTGAAAGCAGCTATCAGCAGATGCCCTTGTCCCACCCAATCCCCCCATGGGGTCTTGCAGCTGTCAAAGTAAAATATTGCACCAAAGTTAAACAGGCAAGGAAGACTCCCTGAGTGAAGATACCGTATAGCGCGCGCGCGCGCGCGCGCGCGCACACACACACACACACACACACACACACACACACACACACACTGACCACCCCCCACGTTCCTGAGTGCTGTATCAGGAGCTTCGTGGGTTCTCAGTAAATACCAGTTGAATGCATGAATGGCTGGGAGCAGGTGAATCAGAGATTTGATAAATCAATCCACAGATGATGAAGAGGCTACCTCATCAATCCCTCTGCGACAACACTGGAGACTACGTTCTGAACAAACGGGGGTTCTGTTTGGGCCTCACACTAATGTTGGCCTTGTAGAAATGGTTCAATCTGAAGTGTATGGATGAAGCAACGCGTGGTGTATTTTCTTTGACCTTTCTAAAATAGTTTTTTCTCAATACCAAGTAGGAAAGGGGAATCGATTTTTCCCATGTTTTTATTGGAACTTTATTAATATAGAGAGAAATTTTGAATCAAAATATCAAGATGAATAAAAGGTAATTTTGAAACTATATTCGCAATTAATAGTTCTTTCTCTGCGGAGTGATCCCTGGTTTAAAATACTTCAGTTGCATACCATTACATTTAGGATAGAAATATACATTCCTTAATCTGTCCTACGATTAAGAAATGTCAATTTCTAATTGTCCTACAATTCCTTAATCTGTCCAGTGCTGCATGGCCCCAGACTTTCTCTCCTGCCCTTTCTGCACCATGCACACTCTCCAACCAACCAGTTTTCAGTTCCCGAAATTCACCAGACTTTTTCTTGTCGCAGAGCCTTCCAACAAGCTGTTTCCTATTAAAGGATGATGGTTTTTAAAAGGTTAAAATCAGGCCAGGTGTGGCCACTCATTCCTGTAATCCCAGCACTTTGGGAGGCTGAGGCAGTAAGATCATTTGAGGCCAAGAATTTGAGACCAGTCTGGACAACATAGAGACCCCATCTGTACAAAAATGTGTGATGGCAGGCACCTGTAGTTCCAGCAACTCGGGAGGCTGAGGAGGGAGGATCACTTGAGCCCAGGAGTTTGAGGTTGCTGTGAGCTATGATTGTGCCACTGCACTCCAGTCTGGGTGATAGAGTGAGACCCAGTCTCTGAAAAAAAAAAAAAAAGATTAAAATTATGATTCTCATATGAATATTTAAAAATATGTGTCAAAGATTTTAACTCATTAATTAACAAGATAAACAGCAAGATGTTACAACTAGTTCAGAGGTGAATTCAGCTAAATATAATACTGTTTATAGACAATCCAAATGATTCCACTAAAAAACAACTAGAACAAATGAATGATTCAGCAAGGATATAGTATCAATATGCAAAAATCAGTTGTATTTCTATACAATAGCAATGAACACTCCAAACTGAAATTAAGAAAACAATTGCACATGTAATAGCATCAAAGAGAATAAATACTTAGGAATAAATTTAACAAAAGAAACACAATACTTGTTCACTGAAAACTATAAAACATCATTGAAACAAATTGAAGAAGAACTAGATAAATGAAAGATATCCCATGTTCATGAATTAGAAGACAACATTAAGATGGCGGTACTCCCTCAATTGATCTACAGATTCAATGCAATTGCTATTAAAATCCCAGTGAGCTTTTTTGCAGAAATTGACAAGAGCAGATCATAAAATTCACATGGAAATGCAAGAGACCAAGAAGAACAGAAAAAAAAAAGCCTTGAAAAAGAAGAACAAAGTTGGAACATTCATACTTCTTGATTTCACAACTCAGTACCAAGCTACAGCAATCAAGATAGTATGATAGGGGCTTAAGGATAAACATATTGATCAATAGAACAGAATTGAGAACCCAGAAGTAAGCCCTTACACTTATTTATAGCCAATGATTTTTGACAAGGGTGCCAAGACAATTCAATGGAGGAAGAATATTCTTCTTAGCAAACGGTGCTGGAACAACTGGATACCCATTTGTGAAAGAATGGAGTTGGGCCCATCCTTACACCACACACAAAAATTAACTCAATGGAGACTTCAAACAACACACGTTTATTAGTAATCGGGAAAGCTGAAATAAGTTTACAAACAGATGAAAATTTGGTCAATATCCACAAGGCAATAATTAATTGTATCCCACCAGACAAAAATCACTTGCATTTCTACAGATAAGAATTATTTGCATTGTTATAAGTTTTCTGTAATTCACAAGGTCCTAAAATAATACAAGGACGATGAAAGGCACAAGCTCCTTTATAATCAGATAATCCAGAAGGGTGTCCTAGAATGGACACCAGCGATCTTTTTTTTGGTGGAGGGGAGAGAGTTCATTTCAAAATCTTTCACAAATTTTTCTCAACATTCCTGTCGGAGGGCTCTCCCCCCAGTTGGTCCCTAGCAAATCTCACTCTACAGATCTCAGCTGAAAAGGCCATTCCTAAGGGAGGCCTTCCCTGCCTCCCAAACCCAATTTAGGATTTCCTGTTGTTATTTGACAGGCCATCCTGGGCGTTTCCTTCAGATCACTTATTACAATTTGTAATTTGAGATTTATTTGTGTGGTTGTTTCTCTACTATCTAGTTAACATGGGAGCACATCTCCATTTTGCTCACCATTATATTTCCATTGTCTTGCCCTGGGTTTTAGTAGGCACTCAATAACTATGTACCAATTTAATCAACCCATCCACCCACTAATCAACGAATTGAGAGATGATGAATTCTACCCAGCACCGTTTGCTGGCATCATCTGTGAATCACAATTTGAGGGGGAAAAGTCAGTTTTCAGTTTGGGCTTCACCCTAAATTTTATCTCATGGAAAGTTTAATATCTGATTCATAAAAGAAGAGCTTGTATACTTTTCTTAAAGATTTTAAATTTGATATGTTTAATTTTATTATTAACAGAGAAGGGAAGTTTGATTCTCCTGCTATTTTGATTGGATCTTTTTCTCCATGGGGAATTTCAGGTCTAGTTATTTATATGGGGGAAGAAAAGGCCATTGATAAAACTAAAATTAGTCTTTTTCCTTTTTTTTTAATAAAAACATTTTTTTTTTACCCATACCCACACCCAAGAAGCCTTGAGCAAGTGGACTCCTAAAATTAGTCTTAAAAACAAAAGAAACTGTATACAAATATTCATTGCAACTTTACTTGCAATAGTCCAAAACTGGAAACAATCCAAATGTCCTCAGTCGGTGAATACTTAAATAGACTCTGGTACATCCATACCATGGAATACTGCTCAGCCCTAAAAACGAACACGCTATTCATACACATTACTTGGGTGGATCTCAAGGGCTTAATGCTGAGAGAATAAAAGCCAATATCAAAGATCACATACCATATGATTCCATTTATGTATTAGTATAAAAAATGTGGGAGAAGGTGGAGCTGTATTCTGATTATGGTGGTGGCTGCACAGATCTATGCATGTGACAGAACTCCTAGAACTATACACCCAAAAGAAATGCATGTTAAAATTGGTATAATTTTAATAAGGCCCGTTTTGTTAATAATATTGTACTACTGTCAATTTCCTAGTTTTGGTGATTGTACTAAAGTTTTATAAGATGTTGTCATTGGGGGAAGTCAGGTTATCATTGGTGGAAGTTGGGTGAAATTTACACAGAAACTATACTATTTTTCAATTTCTATGTGAGTCTAAAGTTATTTTAAAATAAATAAAGTAAAAAACAAAAGATTTTTTTTATTTTATTTTTAATTTACTAGCATGATTTTTTTTTTTCTTTTTTCTTTTGAGACAGGGTCTCACTCTATCACCCAGGCTAGAGTGCAGTACTGGCATCATCATAGCTCACTGCAACCTCAAACTCCTGGGCTCAAGCAATCCTTCCTCAGCCTCCTGAGTTGCTGGGACTAGAAGCATGGATCACCATGCCCCACCAATTTTTCTTACTTTTCCTAGAGACAGGGTCTCACTAAGTTTCCCAGGCTGGTCTCGAACTGCTGGCCTCAATCAATCCTCCCGCCCGCCCTCCCAGAGCTCCACGATTACAGGCATGAGCCACTGCACCTGGACAAATCTTATTTTAAAAAATTCTTTTTATTTATATTCATGGGGTACAAGTGTAATTCTGCTACATTGATATATTGCACTGTGGTGAAGTCAGGGCAAAAGATTCTTCATGCTCTGAAAAAATTCTCTCTCTCATCACTCTTGTAACTTAAACTGTTTTATGGTCTTCGAAATCAATAGTTGGAGTCACAAAGTTGTGTACTTTAATATCAGCCAATTTCTAAGCATTAACTCTTTATGTGAGATTCTTTAGGGTGCCCTGAGACTAGGGTAGAAGGAAAGTGATCAAAGTGGAACCACCTGTGGGCTGTCAGAGACAGAATGGGCTAGTCTTTGGGCTCCTCTGTCCTTGGAGACTCAAGGAGAGAAGCTCTCAAGGAAGGACAGAGAAGGGGCTTGCTACATAGGAAATAATAATCTTAAAAACAATAGCTATCATTTGTTCTCCTCTGTGGCTTTGGCAAGTTACCTAACTTCTCTAAACCTTGGTTTGCTTATCTATAAAATGAAGACAACACCTGCCTCACAGGTTTGTTTTGAGGATTAAATTGGTTACTACATACATTTACACTCTTAGAACACTCCCTGACACATAATAAATGCTAATGAAAATGCTACCCATTCCAAGTACTGTGTTTGGTGCTTCACATACATCATTTCTAATCATCACAACTACCCTCCCAGGGAGATATCATCAATCTCCTTTCTACAGGTGTCCAAACTCATTCAGAGGTTAAATGACACCTGCAGCCTAAGTAAGTTAGTAGTGTTAGTGCAGAAGGTAAGTTTTGGGCTTTGGAATTGGTTACTGATCCTGTCTTTAATTTTTTAATATTTTGTTCATTGTGAATTTGGGGGGCAGGAATTTTGATTTAATATTTCATTAAAATATTATTTATCTTGATTACTGAGTTTTTTGGTGTCCCCTTAAGTTTGGTATCCAAGGCTAGTGCCTCACTTATCACAGCCTGGTCCCAACCTGCCCATAGTAAGGACTTAATGGTCACTATTGTGAAAATAATTACTGTTGTATCAAGAAGAGCAAGATACAGTAGGACGATCACAGACCTTAGAGGCAGGCAAATTTGGGTTCCAACTACTGACCTCGGAGGGTGAAAAAAAACAACCAGGGCCTGGCAAGGTAGGGGAAGAACTGGTATTTTCCAGGGAAGGGGCAGACTTCTGAATATCTGCCAGGTGTGCAGAGGGGCTGGCACGTTCTGGCCTCGGCTGAGACTGCAGGGAGATGGGGAAGCTGGTTCCAGTGGGCAAAGAGGGGCCAAGCCTGGGAGAGAGAAGACGAAGGGGGGCTCCCTGAAAGGATCACATGACTCACCAAGTAGTATGCTGGCTCAGGCATGTCTGGGTCCTGGGGAATAGGGAGCAACTCCTCAGAAAGATGACTTGCCCTGTGCCAGAAGCTTCCAGGATTCTGCAAGGAAGGTAGGAACCTGAGTGGAGGTTCAGCTCCTAATCCTCAGCGTCATCATGCAAAGGGTGCAACACATCTGTGCCACCTCCACAGTGCCTGGATCCTCGACGATGCATTGACCTGGAGCAGGACCCAGTGCAAATCAATGCACAGAGCCCCTTGTGCAAAAATTGTTAATTTCAAAACAATGACCGCAGAGCAAGAGCAGGGCCCCGTGTGACTGCTCATGCCGCCAGCCCTGATCTGGAGCTCAGAGCACAGAAACCATACTGCGGCAGGGGCATCACTGTTCAGGATGCAGGAAGAGCAGGAGCCCCAGGCTCCGACCGCATCCCCTCACCTCTGCCAGGCCCTGGAATTTCCCCGCCCTGAACTTAACCCCAGGCCCACTTTCTCTCAGCTGTCACTCATTGTGCTGAATTCTGGTCTTTTCCGAAACTTTGCCCTGAATCCCAGCGCTCTGGGGGCCCGAGGAAGTCTTGGTGCTCCAGGCCTCAGTGTAGATTTGCGATAAGAGCCTTGGAGGAAACACAGGGGTCTGTTCCATGGAAACTACACTGGGCACATCAGCAACCTGAGTGGCTCCTTTGGGTCCCTGACAGTAGGATCCCAGACCAGAAGGAGGCAAGAATCAGAATGCAGAGCAGAAAACAAGAAAGAGTCTAGGAGTGAGGAATGGGTCTCAAGTGACAGAAACCTCCCTCGAAACGCCTTAGAGAAAGCCAAACATAGTTTCTAGACTCACATACGCAGACAGAATGGCAGGGGCGCAGCTCAGGGAAAACCAGCCCCAGGGCAAGCAACTCCACAGGATTCTGGTGTCAGCTTCATTTGCTCTTGGGCAGGTGGACCAAGACACAGTTGCCCTCACAGAGCCTTCCCCTCCTGAGGGAACCGCTGCTCTTCCCTTCATTATAATCTGAAAAGTACTGGGGACAGACCCCAATTGTCTGACTAGGGGGTTGGGTCCATACCTATGGCCAAAGAGCAGACACTGGGATTGGCAAGACTCCCTTCTCCCCCTCAGAACCTGACAGCTACATGGGCAGATAAGTTCCCTCCAAGAAGGGAGTATCTTTCCAGAAGAAAGGAGGGTGCTGGAAAAAACAAACACGTGCCCCCTACTTTACTTAAAAACAAAAAAAGCCTCTTGATCAGGCATTGTTCTAAAGTATTGATAACCATGCTAAATGTAATTGCACTCTTGAGCATTTAGCCTAGAGCAATGAAGACTTACATTCACACAAAAAGCATACATGAATGCTAATGGCAGCTTTATTTGTAACAGCCCCAAACTGGAAACACCCAGATGTCCTTCAATGGATAAATGATGAAACAAACTGTGGTACATCCACACCATGGAACACTACTCAGCAATAAAAAGAATGAACTGTTGATAAAAACCTGAATGAATCTCCGGAGAATTAGACCAAGTGGAAAAAAGCCAGTCCTAAAAAGTGACATACTATCTGATTCAATTTATATGACATTCTTGTAATGACAAAGTTATAGAAATGGAGAACAGATTAGTGGTTGGCAGGAACTGAGGAAGGGGCGCCATAGGAGGGAGGTGGGTGTGGCTATAAAAGGGTTACAGGAGGGGTCCTTCTGGTGAAAGAACTGTTCTGTATCTTGACTGTATCAATGTCAATAGCATCTACTATATCCTACTGTAGTCTTGCAACATGTTACCATTGGGAGAAGCTGGTGTCACAGTCAAAATATAAAGGCAAATCTCTAAATTTAAAATGCTTTATTTGGGAAGCAAGAATTGCAATCTGGGTCATACACACTGGTCTTCGGTGTGTCTGAAGAACAAAGAGAAGGTTAAAGGTTTTCTTAAAAAGAGAAATGTTACATATTGCTCTTTGAGAAAGTTCACTGGCACTAGTAAAGCCTTGGGGAACTGGCAAGTTCTGACAGGTGAGTGATGGCAGTGGGTAAAACTAGTCTTAGAGTTGCAGCAGGTTGTTTCAGTAGCTATTAGATAAAACTGGTGTCAGGTTTCAGCAGCTGGGCTTGCAGAGAGTTACATTCTTGGAGCATGTTATGTATCCTGAATGCGTTGAGGCCTCCTGGCCTCTCTCAGCTCTGTTTTAGTTGGGTATGATAAGAATGACCCAATTGAATGATCAATTCAACTTTTATACTGGGCAAAGGGTGCACTACAAGGGATCTCTCTGTAATAATTTCTTACAATTGCATGTGAATCTGTAAACGGCTCCATAAGCAACAAAATGTTTTTTTAATAGTGTTTTTAGTTCCCTGATGTTTCAAATGAGTTTTCAGTGTTCACATTGTGGCTAGAGCTGGCTGCTCTAAGTGGCTTTGAATTGGCGATACTGTATAGACAATTTTGTCTCAGCACCAGTAACTTAGCAACTGCAGTTTCAAAGTAGGCAGAAAGGAAAACAGCTCTTCGTAAGATTTGATGACCAAAACTTTATAACTTTCTGCTGTACTGATGCATTCCTTTTGAGTTTCTTTCCTAGAAATCACAGAATCTCCTTGTAGCCACAAGATAACTACAAAGCCTTACACCACCTGTTCGTCCAGAGAAGACAAGATAAGCAACATCCCACTACAGACCATGCCAAGGACCCACTGAGTGGCTTATTCCCCACATCCCGCCTGCACATGAGGCTGAAAGAATGACCAATATTAACCCCTAGCTCATTATATTACTAAAATCCCCACCCTGGGAGGGACTTATCCACCATTTTTTGATCATGGGATGTATGTACTAGCATGATTTCTCACTGTGCTTGCATGCCCTGCACACCACCCCAAACAGGTAATGATGCTCACTCCCCTCATGCATTATTCATTTCACCTCCAGAAAAACCCCTGACCCTGTTGGTCAGGGAGGCAGATTTGAGGCTGTCCATACCTCCCACCTCCCAGTAGATGCGTCTCCTGCAATAAATCCTTTCTTCTTTGACAATCCTCCTTGTCTCAGTAATTGACTTTCTGTGCAGCTAGCAACAGTGAGCCCCCCCCCTTGTGGGTTCATTAACAAATCTACAATTATCTCAAAATAAAAAGCTTAATTTAAAAATGTTAATGACCACGCTTATTTACACATTATTTGTCTACTATAGACGCACCCAAAATATGCATCAAATTTTATCATTTCCATGCCTTTGTCTTAAGTGGTGAGCTCTAGTATCAGACAGACCTTGGTTCAAATCCCTGCTCTGCCCTTTACTAAGCTGTGTGGGCACACAACAAATACTAGCAAATTACTTCGCTGCTCTGTGTCTCCATAGCCTTATCTGGAAAAAGAGGTGGTGATTGTGCCTGTTTCACAAGACTATCATTAGGACTTAATTATAAAATACCTGTAAAACACATAAAACAGTAAGTAGCCCATGTCTCACTGCAACTATTTACTATTCCTAGTATTTGCACCTACACCTGACTGGAATCTTCTGCATCTTTTCTCTGCCTTTTGAAGCAGTGTACAGTCTCTGTCCAATTTCTGAGACCCAGGTCAAAGGCTATCCCTTCCATAAATTTTTCTCATCATCCCAATCCAAAGGGATCTGTCTCGTCCTCCTCCAAAATCCTCATTGGACACAAAGGCTCCACAGCTCTGGGTGGCAGAACTTCCTTGTCCTCTATCTCTACCCTAACTACAATAAAGCATCTTTGCTAATATTTACATAGTCCTTCTATAACAAGCACCGAGTTTAATTAAAGGCAACAAGCCTCTTCTTGAATTGGGAACTGTTGCTTTTGCTTTCAGCAAACTTAAAAAGAAAATAAATCCATCCTCATGGTCCAAAGAGAGGATTATCAGTTAGCTTTTGCTGCATAACAAATCACCCCAAAACATAGTGGCTTAAAACAGCAAACCTCTATTATTCTCACAATTCTGTGGGTTAGATGGATAATTCTGGTCTGAGCCAGCTCAGCTAGGGTTTGATGGTCTAGGATGACCTCTCAGCTGGGACAGCTATGATATCTAGGGATTTTTCTCCCCATGTGGTCTCTCCCTCTTTGGGAGGTTAGCATGGGCTGGCACACATGGTGGTATAAAGGTTTCCAGCAGCAAAATAGTGCAAGTCCCAATACGCCAGCACTTTCAAGTCTCTGTTTTCATCACATTTTTAATTGTCTCATTGGCCAACGAGAGTCACATAGCCAAGACCAGACTCAGTATGGGAAGGGTCTTCCCAAGGTCATGCACACTGGTTGGTAGGAATTATTACACCAATTTTTGCAAACAATCTACCAAAGAACAAGTTAAATAATTAAACCAAGACCTATTTCAAATAACTAGCTTTAGTTAGGAGAAACATTTGGTGCAAAATTGAAACCTCTTTATTTGATTTGGTATCACCAAAGACAAATATAGTAGCTAGTATACAGGAATGGTCAGAACACATTTAAGGGACTCCATCTCTTTGCAATCCCAGAGCAGTTTCAATCACATGGCATAGAATAGACTTTTCCTATGGGCCCCTTTAAGGGGATATTGTTTGGATTTGTTTTGTTTCTCTAAGGAGGGTCTGGGTCCAGTCTTACAGACATTAGGTGAAACAAGAAGGTGAGTTGGTAGGCTCTGTTATTGCCCGTATTATTTAAGAAGAAAGGTTCTCTCATGCAATAGAACATTTAAGATCATGCAC
>RJWJ010006972.1:0-59725 GCA_004363605.1 Indri indri | reverse complement strand
GTATATTCTAAAATAATAAAAAGTATAGGGTAGTAAATTCATAAACCAGTAATATAGTCATTCATTGTCATTATCAAGTATTATGTACCATAATAATCGTATATGCTATACTTTGATACACTGGCAGCGCAGTAGGTTTGTTTACACCAGCATCACCTCAGACATGTAATTCATTGTGCTATGTGAATTTATAAAGGCCTCTCTCATTGTGAAGGGACAGTCTTTAAACATTTCTTTTAATTTCTAGGAAACTTCTCCTTTTTGCCCAAAATAGATTATAGATAAAGCAGCCTCTGCCAGTGTGACAGAAGAGCCTACTTGCCCATCAACTTCTCTGCTACACTGAAGGTTATTCCAGGACAGGGCTGTAGGCTCTGTGAGAGCAGGATGTGTCTGCCATGGACACCTTTGTGCCTCCAGCCCCAGCGCTGTGCTCTGCCAAACAGGAGGCACTCAGTTAATATTAGGTTGTTAACCCCAGTTTGTGCTTAGGCCTGATACCAAAGTCCATGATCTTTCTATTACAAGGACTAAGATGGACTCTATTCCAGTTTGAATGTCACTCCAAAACCTATGTTGGCACTTAATCCCCAATGTGACAATATTGAGAGGAAGAGCATTTGAGAAGTGATTGGATTGTGAACACTCTACCCTCATGAATGGATTAATGAGTTGTCATGGGGGAACTGGTGGCTTTATAATAAGAGGAAGAGAGACCTGAGCTAGCCCGTTAGCACACTTAGCCCCTTTGCCATGTGATGTCCTGCGCCACCTTGGGACTCTTCAGAGAGTCCCCGCCAGCAAGAAGGCTCTCACCAGATGCAGCCTCTCAGCCTGGGACTTGTCAGCCTCTGTAACTGTAAGAAATAAATTCCTTTTCTTTATAAATTACCTAGTTTCAGGGATTTTATTATAAGCAACAGAGAATGGACTAATATGAGCTATGTTTCCTTTTGGATAACAGTCTGATTAATCCCAAAGTCTGAGGGATTATCTGTTATATAATAGCACATGTCTCTTTTCCATGTTGGAGTCAGTTATATGTGGCCTAAACTAAGTGCTCAGTGAGTTTGTATACTCTTCACCTATTATATTACTTTATTTTTTCCTCATTTTCCCCTAAGAACCCACTAATAGATGAGGAATAGATGGGAGTTGACTCCATCACTTAATGTCTGTATGACCTAAGATAAATTATTTAATATCCGAGGGTCAGTTTTCTCATTTGTACAGTGGCAATTTTAATGACTTTCTTACTGGGTTGCTGTGAGGATTAAATGAGATGCAGCTTATGCAAATGTGCTCAACACAAGTGGCAGAGTGGGTGCTCAGTATAGGCATTAACTTCCTTCCACTGCATGTTTTAAGAAGTTCACCCAGGGATGTTAAAACAGCTGAGCCTGGGCTGTCCTGATGACCATTCAGCCTTAAACTTTACCTTAAAACTGGCATTGCCCTTCATTTAATAGCTATATGATTATTAAATTCATTAATGAAACTGGGTCCTGAATAAGAACTGTCCATGATTTGAATTTTGATAGGTAACTTAGATCTACCGTTAATGGTAGCTGTTCATCTGGAGTAATTCTTCTGCCACTAGATGGTGCTTGTCTATGTGTTTGTGAGGCTCTCCTATACACAGTTATACTATTTGGGGGAAAACACATCTTGTTAGCCTTTGAGAATTGTTTACTGATATTGATACTCATACTCACCTTATTGATAAGATTTTAAGGTTAAGCTATAGGGTAGGAGCATAAATTAGATGAGAGTTTTAAAGTTCATTACTTGGGAGGCTGAGGCAGGAGTTTGACGCTGCAGTGAGGTGTGATGGCACCACTGCACTCCATGCTGGGCAACAGAGAGATCTCGTCTCTAAAAAAGTAAAATAAAAGTTTTTTAGATCATTCTGTTTACCCATATAATTTCCAATGCCTCTATGTTTAAATCTAAGATATTTACTAAAAGAAGAATGAGATGGGAAAAATTAATGTGAGATAAATATAGTATTCATATTTTCGAGATGTACATAAAATTGGACTTACACTAATTCATGGGTTAGAACTATCAAGATAATTAAGCAATGTGTAGGCATACATAATATCTTGTTGATTTTTCAATATGATCAGAAAAGCTTAGCAGACAGTTCACATTCAGGCATACTAGTGGTGAATATCAACATCGTATACAACTCTGAGTGCATATCATTTGAAGTATGGTGACTTCAAAAAATGTGAAGCATTTTCTGTATTACTTTCTGATAAAATTCAACAGAATTTATCAAGCCTGCCTTACTTGGGGATACAGAGATGAGACATGGTCCCTTCCTTTCATGCAGTTATGAATAATTAAATGTGTTTGACTAAAATTAGCTGCTGTAATAGAGATTGTATGGGATCAGAGGAAGGGATTATCAGATGAGCTGCAGTGAGTATCCTCTTAGAGATTTCGTACTCTTTGTGTTTTCCAGGAATAACTGACTTTAGGAACAAATACTTTGGTGGTAATTTAATTTTTAGAATTTCTCAAGTAACTCCCAGAGCAGTTCTGGGCATGTGTGCTTAGAGTCCGTTATAGTTGAAAGTGGAGTGACTCTGCTTTTTCATCCCAGCTGTAAGTGAAAAAGACAGGGGACAGGGTTAGTGGCATATCGAGAGTCGATGGTGGTAAAGCAGAGTCAGTGAGTTGAGAGGTGGTGTTTGTACAGGGTAAGAGGTTTTATTTGCAAGAAACAGAAACTGATTCTGGCTATTTTAAGGAAAAGTGAAACATTTTAAAATCTAATGAAAAGCTAAAGACTTAGATTTCAGAAAGGACAAAAATCTAGAGCATCTTCAGGCATCTAGGTAGCAGAAACTAATTAATAGTTTTCTCAGGATGCCACTGTAAGAATGAATGAATTCCAGCTACTTCCACTTTTTTTTTCTTTTATTATTAAAAAAATTACTTCTAAATATCAGATTCTTTGGAGAGAGGAGCATCCATGTACCAATCCTAGTTGACATCAGATTAATGAGAAGGCTAGTGTGAGGGCAAGGAGGAGAAGGGTTCAGGGAAAGACTAGTTTTGGATGTGTTAAGTTGGAAATATTCAGATATTCAAATTGAGGTATCAGGTAGGTAGTTGGATATATGCATCTGCAGGTATAGAGAGAGAAATTTTGGACACAGTTTTTAGGTAGTATTTAAAGTCATGGTATTAGATGTGATTACTAAAGGAGTGAGTATACGTAAGAGACCTTAAAGGCATTCTGGGGCTTTCCAACCCAAAGGGTTTGGGAAGAAGAGGAAGAACCAGCAAAGGAGACTGAGAAGGATGATTAAGAACTTCTGTTGTCTGGGCTTTTAGTGAGAATTCATGTGTGTGTTCTCATCCTCTGAGCCCTTCTATTCACATCCCCAGTCTCCAACCTCCTAGCCACTAATCCTTCCATATCACTTAGTTCAAGTCTGCTTTTTCAGCAGGACATTAGCCACTGCTCAGGAGTTTATATAGAGTCTGATCCTAGTTCTTCTCTGCCTTCTCTTCTGGCAAAGAGAGATTACGAAGAATCTTCCTTCTTCACTATTCTCAGTCACCCCAAAGAAGGGCTGTAAGCTATAAACAAGTGCTAGCGTGTTATGTAGAGCCACCTAAATGAGTTGTGCATTTTTCATTTTTAGGCATTAATTGGGTTCTGGGGGAGTCCCCAGGAAGCTGGGGTGTGTTTAAGAGACAGGAATAGACTCACTGGGAATGTGCATCCTGTCAGGCAACCTCCTGGGCCGCAGGCCTGTTGTGGCACCACTGCCCTCGCTGTTCAAGGCTATGGCAAGAAAATCGTTCCTCCTTTCATGTTCTGAGCTTAGTCCCATATTCTTGTCACTGAAACCTGACTGTCCTGATTCTGCACCACCCCCTGAACTTCATATATACTGATTTCCTATAAGATTGCTCTTGGAACCTAGTTCTCTGCAGAGTCTTTCTGACCTTACTACTTACTCAGACAGATACTGCATAGGAAACTTGTCACCAGAGACTTCTCTTGTTCACTTTTGGAGTCAGTCTTTCTTCGGTAGCCAGAATCGCCCACCATGACTATACCTTTTCTTATTTTTCCAAAAATGCCCTAGCCAGTCCTAATATTATGAATTATTTTTATCCTTTGCTGGTTTAGGGGCACTGGCAATTTAACCTTTGTTCTGATCTGTAAAAATCCAAAGTATCTGAAACATTTATATTTATATAATTCTGTAGAAGGCCTCATAAGTATTTTCCTGAATCAGTCTATATCCCAGCTACATTAGTTACTTTGATGAATCTGGTAATCAGAGTGTTTATCTGGGTCTCTTTGTAGTAATGTTGGTGACAAATTAGGTTGCAGGTTTACTCACTTTTATAAAATAAACTGTTTATTGATATTTTAAAAATGACACTGAAGGATATTTTCTCTTCAACTTCCTTTCATTAAACTGGCTCACTTGAGGGCAATATTTTAGTTATCTGCAGAATTTTGTTTTTACTGTGTTTTTCTGAGTCCTTTAACATATTGTTATTCACAGATTTCATAGGTCAATTTATTTTAAACTTTTATTGTAAAGCTAATTGATTTTTGTGGACAAATATATTTACTGTATTATGAGCACTAGAGGGCACTCTTTAAAAGATAAAGCAGTAGATTTCTTCATTTCTTGATTTCTGAAATCTCTATGATCATAGCAATTGACATAATTGTGGCTAGTGATTAAAATGATTGTTGCATTCTAATCAAGTATAGGAGGAATAAATCGTGGTCTATAAAGGATACCAAACATACTTTAATCAACAAAAGACGAGAATGGAACAGTGTTACTTGAATTGACTACCGACTTTGCCTCAGGACACACTGGCAAAACGCACAGTTTCAAAATGATACACTTGGAGACTAATGCTGTGAAAACATTCATTATTTATTTATTCAGCAAATACCTACTGACGGTTTACTATGCTGTAGGCTCTCTAGAGCAGCGGTCCCTAACCTTTTTGGCACCAGGGACTGATTTCATGGAAGATAATTTTTCCATGGACGGGGGTGGGTGTGGTGGCGGAGGCAGAGGATGGTTTTGTGATGATCCAAACGCATTACATTTATGGTGCAGTCAAATCTCTCTACTAATGATAATCTGTATTTGCAGCCACTCCCCAGCAATGGCATTACCACCTCAGCTCCACCGCAGGTCATCAAGCATTAGATTCTCATAAGGAACGCATGACCTAGATCCCTCACATGTGCAGTTTTTACAGTAGGGTTGGTGCTCCTGTGAGAATCTAATGCCACTGCTCTGACAGGAGGCAGAGCTTATGTGGTGATGTGAGCGATGGGGAACAGCTGTAAATACTGTAAAGCTTGGCTCCCTTGCCCTCTGCTCGCCTTCTGCTGTGCGGCCCGGTTCCTAACAGGCCACAGACTGTACCTTATGGGTCTGCATCCAGGGGTTGGGTCTGCATCCAGGGGTTGGGGACCACAGCTCTAGAGGACACAAAAAAGATTTAGATACAACCCTTGTCCTCAGCGAATGTATGATCTAGTACAGTGGTATCCAGTAGAAATATGATATACAAGCCACACATGAGCCACATATGAAATTTTAAATTTTCTAGAAGACACACTAAGAAAGTAAAAAAAAGATGAAATTTATTTTGATACTATATTTTTTATATCTCTGTATAACTAAGATATTATCATTTGAAAATATATTAAAATAAAAAATTATTGATGAGGTATTTACTGGATTTTTTTTCACTAAAACTTCGACATTTGGTGTGTACTTTACATTTCTAGCACATCTTCACTGGGATTAGCCACATTTCATGTGCTCAATAGAGACATGTAGCTTGTGACTATCCATTTGGACAATGCAGCTTTGGGGCTCAGAACTCTCACTGGACTATATCCTGGAAGTTTAGGCAATAGCCCCTCTATCTTTACTGAGGTATCATTTATATACCAAGAAATCCACTCATTTTAGTGCACAACTCTGTCACCTTCTGTCTTTTAAATAGTCTGTTCTTGTTCTAAGGACGTAATATCTGAAGTTTTTTTAATTTGGCATTTTTTTCTATTTCTATTGTCTGTGTCATCCATATTCCTTTTTTAAAAAGTGTTTTGTTTGTTGTTTTTGTTACTGTTTTGTTAGAAATTTTCCTCCTATGTGTGGTGAACGTTGATTGATTAAAAAACTGTGCATGCGTGTATGTGGTATGTGGGATAAGGAGATCGGTGATTGTTCAACCTTTGATTTCTCTGTAGTAGTAGTGAGTGAGTGAGGAGTGAAAATGAGTAAGTAGTCTTTCACCTTTCTCCTTTATTTTGCTTGGACCAATTTCTTTCTAGTCTAGGTAAACTCATCCCTTTCACTTTTGTTCAGCATGCTACCTCTATCTGAGCCTAAGAATCCCATTTCTCTAAGGGCTTAGTCTCATTTTGTTGTGTTGTGTGTACATATGGGGAAACAACCTTTTTAAAAAGCATTATAATGATCCGAGTTGCTATAGTTTCACCAAAGAAAGAAGGGAAGGTGGAAAAAAAGTGGATAATTTTCTGTTATATAAGTTGCTGCACACAAGCATAGGTTAAACTGTCTATTCTATGTGCTGTTCTCTAGAAATTTGCGTGGTTCACACCCACACCATTTTCAAGTTTC
The DNA here is from genome assembly GCA_004363605.1 of Indri indri. NCBI lineage: Eukaryota > Metazoa > Chordata > Mammalia > Primates > Indriidae > Indri > Indri indri. The sequence continues at coordinate 53,063 of RJWJ010006972.1, read as the reverse complement.
TAATTAAATGTCACCTTCTCAGTTTAGCCTTCCTTGACCCTTTAAAATTGTAAATCCCCTTCCATACTCATCTATATACCCTGGCACCCACTATTCCCTTTTCTTGCTTTATTTTTCTTTAAATTGCACTTATTATTAATGTCCTATGACACACTTTATACTTTACTTCTGTCTTTCTCCCCCATAAAATTGAGAGCAGAAATTTTAAGAGTAGATTTTTTAATTGAATATAGCATTCATATAGAAAAGAGCAGAAATCATAAGTTCACAGCTTGATGAATTCTCACAAAATGACACGCCCATTTGTTTCACTGTCCGAGATCAAGAAACAGAACATGACCAACACTCAGAGGCCTTCCTCATGCTCCTTCTCATCGCCAGCCCTGATCTAACCCCACCCCCCACCTCAAAGGTTACTGCTCTCTGGACTTTTGTTATCATATATTGGTTTTACCTGTTTTAAATTGTACGTAAATGCAGTAAGTGTAGATGTATTCTTTTGATGTGGCTTTTCCCCTCCCTCAACATTGTATTTGTAAGTTTTATCTATGACGTGATATTAATAGTTTGTTCATTATCATTGCTATATAGTACTCCATTGTATGACCCCAATTTATTAATTTGTTCTAGTGTTGATGTATATTTGGGTGGTTTCCAGTTGGAGATATTATGAGTAGTCTTTTGTTTTGAAAAAGCCTGAAAATTCGTAGGCTACTACTTTTTTCATGCTTTAAGGCAATAAACAGGGATGACTATCTGCTTGAATTTGGGGAAGCAGAAATGTCATCTAGCCATATCTGCATCCTCTACTAACTGACCTCTGTGATAACAGAAATCTTGACTTAACCATTTTTGAAACGTCAATGTTTGGCATGGGCCAGGCACATAATAATCTAAAGACTGTTCCTGAGGGATCACATAAGCTTTTATTTCAAAGTGGATGTTAGGGATAGGGGGAAAAGAGTTTGTTTAGGAGGATCAGGGATGAAACTGAGCCTCACCAAACTTCAAAACCAGCAGTAAGAGGGGTTCTAAATATGCCGAAGACAAAAATTTGGCTAAGGAATCGGTAATGTTCTTTGTATTGTAAAAGATATTTTCAGATAGAAAAGCAGGTAGCAGAGATACTAAATGAATTTTTTAGTGTAAATGTTGAGAAGTAGATGCCTAATTTCTAATTATTGTAGTAAAATATATATGACAAAATTTATCATTTTGACTAGTTTTTAAGTATACAGTTCTGGGGCATTACATATATTCACATTGTTGTACAACCATCACCACCATCCATCTCTAGAACTTTTTCATCTTTGCTAGCTGAAACTCTGTACCCATTGAACACTAACTTCTCATTCTGCCTTCCTCCTAGCCCTTGGCAACCACCATGCTACTTTCTGCCTCTATGATTTGACTATTCTAGGAGCCTAATATAAGAGGACTCATACAATATTATCTTTTTTATGAATGGCTTATTTCACTTAGCATAATGTCTTCAAGATTCTGAATATTCTCTTGGAGCAAATAGATTCCAGTATGTTTTTGGGTCAATTAATAAATAAAGTATATTTAGTTTTCTGAGATTCAAAGACATCTTTTCAAAAGTATAAAAGAAACTTGAGGGTACAATTAATTATTTGCCAAAATATATAATGCCTAATGAGCAGTGATTTTTATGTATAATAAATAATAGAACCATTGACTAAGGAAGCAACTGTAAATCTTTGGGGAAAGAAAGCCTGATTTTTGTGATAGAATCTATTAGATATATCTGAGAGGGTATATTTATCTCCAAACAAGGAGAAACCAATGGATACAATGTTTTTATTAAAAGAAAACTTTTGGTGATAAAAACTTTTATATTTAAGATTATTAAAAATGAATTTATAAGGCATTAGAGGGAATACTTTGACATGGAAGAAATCTGTCTTAGAGGCCATAATCAAAAAGAAGTATTTAGTTCTGGAACATGAAGCGCTAGCAGTGGTTTTTCTGTTGGGAAATCAATACTGGGAATATGGGTACTATCTTTTTTTCCTCTTTTAAATGATTGGATACTGCGTGATGTACCAGTCATCTTCTGTTCATTCTTTCATAGTCACTTTTCACTCTTTTTCACTCTTCCATTCTGCCCTGGGAGGTGACCAATATGGACCTTTCCAGTCAGTTATCTTGCCTCTGTCTTCTTGTTGGGTTTAGCCAGTTGGGGGGAGCCTGGTAGAAGATTGGGGGACTTAAGGATAGTGGGTCATTCAGCTGTGCCTGCACAGCCTGTGTTCTCTCTGTACCTTTATTAAATTCCCTTCAGAGTATTCTAATTCGAGTATGGTATCTGCTTTCTGCCAGGACCCTCACTAATACACATAACACAATATGGTGGATAGTTGGAAGACAGGAAAGAACCACCAAACCAGGGGATTGGATATTAGACTCAATTCTGGCCTTACTTGTGAGAGATAATGTAGCCTGCTATGTCTTTACCATGTGACAAGTTAGCAACAGTAATGTTAACCCTCCCCATCCTGAGGTGGTTTTGTGGTATTGTATACATATATCTAAGTTTACCTGAAAGCTTTTTAAAAATAGCCTACCACAAATGAAAGGCATTATTATTATTATACTCATCAGCAGTGCGGAATGCCAAGTGAGGGGAATAAACTCTTCCTGGTGAGGTGATATGATGGGCAGGAAGATGACATACAAACCTTAAATGGCCTTTAGATTGGCCCTTATTGGAAGCCCATGGAAAGCAGCCCTGAGTAAGAAGGAAGCTGTTTTACAGAATGTGGTGGATGATGCTGCACACCATAATGTCCTAGTTTTCCTTAGTTTATGCTTGCTTCTTCCTCATTCCTGGTGTTGGCTGTTGATGTGGATCATACTTTGAGTATATCCAGGAGTTGCAAACTCAGATGCCTATAGTAAATGTCAGATAGGTAAATTAGATGAGGCAGTGAGTTATTTGTTCTAGTCAGTTGTTGCTTTGGGGGAATGTGGATCATCTGTCGACCATATTTTGTAACTTTTCAAGGGAAGTTGGAAATGTTAATTTTTGTGTAAAGTTTCCCAATTTAAAAATGTCAGCAACTAATTTAAAAATGTAAAAATACTGTTTGGGCTCAATAAAACACATCTGTGAGCTAGGCATGACCTGCGGGCTGCTAATTTTTGATGTCTGATCTATGGAAAAGTATGAGAAGTCCTGTAGGAAGGAAGCACTTGACTTTGTTTAATCTGGAAATAAATTCATTCATTTATATGTCAACTAATTATTGAGAATCTGCTATGTGCCAGACACTTCGCTGTTCTCCCAGGATTTACTGTCTTCATGGAACTTATGTTCTGGTAAGGAAAACTGACAATGAAGAGCTAACTAATATATAAATTCCTTATACATTGTGAGAAGTTGCAGGAAGGAACTAAATAGGGCCTATGATAGAGAATAGCAGGGGTATATACTGAACTTGAATGGCAGAGAAGGCCTCTCAGGAGGTTACATTTAAACTGAGACCTAAAGAATGGGGAGGAACTCGCTCTCTGCCCTATTAGAAGAAAAATGTTCCAGGCAGAAGGAACAGCAAGGGTAAAGATAACATTAGCGAAAAACTTCGTGTCTTTACTGTGTGGTAAACACTTTGCATGATAACCTTTTATCATCTTGTTTTTTAGATGAGAACCTTGGCTTACCATGCTAACTGGCTAAGGTCTTAGAGCGTGTCAGTTTGTGGGAGAACATGGATGGAGCTCAGGCATGCTTGTGCTGTACTGCCTTCTAAATTACTTAAGATTGGAAAGTCTTCCTTTCCCCCCTTTTTAAATAGGCCTATTAATAAACTTAGGCACACCAAATTGGAGGACTCTGGTTTACAGGGAATTACAACAGAATCACTGCCCTTATCTTAGAGCTTGCAATAATAGAGAGGTAGAAAAAGACTTTTACAGCTTTATCAAATGCTTTTTCAAGAATATATGTACTAAATGTCTTAGATACTTGGAGTCCAGCCTTCTGGGCCTCTTCTTGGGCCTGATTCCAAGGTGTGGTTAGTGCCTGGACAGCAAACCCTGTGAGGCAGAGTATCCAGTAACAGATAAAAGAGAAGAGGGAACAGCTCTGAATTTGGGAGGAGCAAACAGACATCTATACTGCTGCGGCCCCCAAAGGCTACACAGAGCATTGTGAAGGCATACCAGCCACTGGACATTCTCTTTTTGTTAATAAAACAAAGTTTGGTCATTAGTAGATTTATCTAGAGAAGAAAGAAAAGTTAGGCACATTCCTAGTATTATTTCACTGATAAACAGTTTGTTTAGGAGATATTAGAAGTGATCTGTTCTGTAGATGCTAAACAACTTGGTCTAATATTGAAGTTTCTGTTTTTAATTTTGCTTGTGCCTGGAATTTTGTTTCCAAAGCCAAATGTTAAAAAGAGTTTGGAGATGAACCGTGGACTGTGTAAGTACTTTCTGTTACTGCCACTGAAGAATTCTACATCTTTGCTGTGGCCCACCCTTAACATGGCAGCGATGTGGCAGGCCATATGCTTAGGAAGATTTAGAGCAGTGCTGTCCAATAGAACTTTCCTCAATAATGTTCTATAATATAGTGTCTGTTGAACTCATGTGGTTGGTGTGACTGAAGATCTGACTTTTTAATTTTAATTAATTTAAATTTAAATAGCCATAGATAGCTATTATGGTAGCTTCCATATTGGATAGCACAGGCTTAGAGGTAACTTTAATACCTTTCTGAGGGGAGAAACAAGTGACTAAAGAGCAAAGTGATGTTTGGGACTTTTTCAAGCAGCTTGTTTAAGAACCCCTTCAGGAGTTAGTTCCGCATCTCACATCATCTTCATTTGCATCTCCAGTTTCTTCTGTAGTCTATCAAAATAATTGAGTTATTAAGAGAAGCTTTTTTCAGAGCTTTGTATGACTTAAGATGGCAGGAAAATACATTTTAAGGTTGGGAGGCAGTACTGTCCCACTAGGGGCCACATGGAAATGTGTGTGTAGGCTTTGTGTTGTCACAATGCCTCGTTAGTGCTGCAGGCCTTTAATGTCTGGGGATCAGGGATGTTAACTGTAATGTTATTCTGCTCGACGTACCCCTAACACCTTCGTTGAGAAATACTATTGGATCTTTTTGATGGTAAGAGTTATATAAAAATTTAGAAATTCTAGCATTCATTGTATATGTTATACTAAAATATAATATTAATTATATTAAAATTTAGAAGTTTATTTCTTCTCTGAAAAGCTCAGACATCTGGTAGACATTCTTTAAAGCTTCTGGATAGGGTTTTTTGTATTCTAGTCTATGGTGTTGTGAATCTAGGACTCCCTTTCAGCACCAAGCAATTAGTAAAACATTTTAATGTTGATGTTGGAAAACATGGAAGAAGCTATTGACATTTGTTTAGAGCAGAAGCATTGCAACTGACACCTTATCTAGCATGCATAAAAATCCACAGGGATGACTGAAAAACTGTTGTGCTGCAAATGAAGGGAAGAAACAGGATGTCTAATTATCCTCAGCTGAAACTTCATTCAAGAAGTAGTTACCTATCTCCACTTTAAAAGACGGATCAGTTAAACTACTTGTAGTATTATGTAGAAGGATGTAGGATAATTGTCTCCACTACCATCCACATTTTCCTAAACACTTATGTTTGTCTAAGTAATTTTAGTTGGAGATCATCTAAAATCTATTATTCTGGAATTTCAAGTTTCTAATATTGTTTTTATACAGTATGTGGTTAGATTTACAAGCTTCGTCAATTAGCTCTAGTTGATGGCATGCTATATTTTCAATGCAGTCGATTTCAAATTGATCAGGTATGTAGAATTTCTACTAACTTCCTAAGGGTTGCAGCAGTTTCTGTGTGTGTATGTATGTATGCATGTGTGTGCATGTGCGTGTGTTAAAAGCAGAATGCCCTTACTATGAATCACTGAATGAAAAAATTGTGCAAGTCAATAATAACATAAAATATATTCGTTTATATACAATGTCAGATACATCTACTGAGTTAGCTTTTTAGAAGGTGTATTCCCCCACCCATGGTGGGTGTACTGAAGGACTTTTGAAAAAAAGTTTCTTGGGAAGGAGTTTTGAATGGGTTGTCCATAGGCTGTAGTTGCTGCTGATTTGATTCACTTCACATGCAGAGTATTTTAGCAGAGTGACTATAATCTGTTTAGAGATCTCTTTCATTTTCAATTGCCTCTGCAAATCAGAGGTCAGGGTCTCTCAAAATGACACTGCCATTGTCTGTTGGCTACTTTTTAAATTGAAAAGACTAAATTTTATGGTATTCCACTAAAAATCCTATTTAGGTTTTTTCTTTTTAAGTTTCTTTACATTCATATGGATGAATACTGATCAGTATGGATAATATAATTTTGACAGAATAACTTGATCCAGATGTAAAATGATTATCTTTGGGATATATAACAGTAAAATTGTTAAGTTATGGAGTAAAGAAACCCTTATTCTGAAAGTGATTTCTTGGACATTGATAATCAGAGATCTAGGGTGATAGCTAAATGGTTCTTTGACCTTGCTTTTGTGTTATCCACTTGGCTCAGAATTTTGCCATTTCATCCTGGGCAAGTCTCTGGAGAGAAAGGATGAAATATTCAGCTGTTTAATCTCTTAACAATTCAGAAGTATGGTATATGATGGAAAGAAATGAACAGCCTGTAGACATTTTTTTTAAACTCTGGCAAGGCAGGTATTTAAAAAATTTAGAGCTCTTGATTGACTCTTGTTTATGCCTTTTAACATAGAATCCATAATGACTTTACGGAAAGATGGAGAAAATGATTGTGAAAATGCTACGTATGAAAGTTTCTACCATAGTGTTTCAGTGTCTAACACATACTAAAGTACTCAATAAATGTTAATTCTTGGCTTTCCTTTTCTTTGAAAACCATTTCTTTTTTTTGGAAACTGTAAAGCAAGTATTCCTAGGATCATTTTATATAGTTTCTGTGTTATATTTTTCATCAATCATACAAATATATTTTATACTGTAGTACTGAAATGAATTACCAAAAAGAATGCCTCAGGCTGTAGGCATTGACTCCAAGTTAAAAGCTCTGTGCCTCCCACATACTTTATCCCTAATTCTTTGAGCGGATCTAGGGGATTTGTGCAACCAAATTCTTGCTCTGTGCTCAGGGAAACAAATGTAGATGCTATCATTGAACTGTCCCCCACATGACCTAAATAACCTATACATCTTTAAGAAATCTGTTTTCCAATAGGCATTGATTCTAGTTGATGGGGATCTGAAAATAGAATTTTGATTATAGAAATAAAACTTATTTTTCTTTGTATACTTACTTTATATTTTGCATTTAGTGTACTTATGCTTTATATTTGGTATAAAAATGACTATGAACCCTTATTTTTATCTTGTAATGCTTTAGAAATAAGTGCTTTAGAGTAATTTTGAAATAATACTTAATTTTTGAAAATGTGTAAGTTACAGAAATGATTGGAAAGATGACTCATTAATTATATACATGTAACAAAATTTCATATGTATGCCATAAATTTGTACAAAAACAAAATAAAATGGTGGAAAAAAGGAAAATCATAAGGAAAAGAAAATATATTCACTGTTTATTAAAATAAAGACTTATCTTTCATGGAATATTTTGGGTGGAACAAAACATTTATGACAATTCAATCTGTATTTCTGTAAAGAAGATTTGGTTCAAGTGGAACTAGGAATATTTTAGGTAAATAGTGTGGGAATCTAGCAGGTTTTATGTTTTCATTTCCTCAGTTATTTTTGAAACATGGCTGTGTTTAAATATGTTGCTACTGTATAATGCCTAGAAATTGACAGGCCTCTGTATTTTGTTCATTATGATATCATCTGTTCTCAATGTATATATACTTTTTCTTTTTAAAGAAACATGCACACATTCCTAAAATATTTTACGTTCTCAATGAAATACCAAAAAAGGTCTGTCTATCTAATTTTACTGAAGTGGAATGTATTTATCAATATGTTATAACTTAAAAAATTCTCCCCATTTCATTTATTATCATTTACTTACGGTTTATTATGAGAACAAGTTTTTGATGTTAGTAAGTCACATTATGTAAGTTGAAAGTCTAATATTAATTTAACTTTGTGCAGAGTAGGAAAATCTAAAGGCTGTTGATCCTGAGTCTAGCCCCAGTTTCAATTGTCGGCTGTCTCCTGTGATAGTAAGCCACTATCGACCCCCGGCTGCCTCTCTGTCTTCATATTGGTTGTTACCATTAATATAAAAGCATTTCCAGTTTTCATGAACAGTTCCGTATGTCAGATTTTAATGAAATGCTAAAGGACATGACTGATAGACTCCACGAGATTCGGTTCCTTCTTTGCATATCACACTTCCTGCCTAAGTGCTGTGGACTGTGGAAACAATGACTGTCATGGAGCGGTGTCTCAAGTTACAGCATGCTGAATTCCCAGATGTCAATTTAGAAATAAATTATGCTCATGAAAAGTATGTAAGACATGTTTCTGCTGAAAAAAACCAAAAACCAAAACAAGTCCTGGGAAAAACCGTGAATTAAATTGAGAAGATGGAGTACCATATAAAAGAATGGCTTAGTCATAGGAGATTTATGTTATTCTTTTATCATTAATTAAACATTTTAACATTCAAAAAGCTAATGCATTTTGTTTGTTACATGTAAATAAATACATAGGTCATAAGTAGAAATATTTCAGAGATGTTTTGTTATTTAAGAGATAAAGTCGATAATAGTAACTTAATAAATACTGACTCTTGATATTTTACCATTTACATGGTGCTTTCACCAGTTTCTCATGTGAACTTCACAGCAACTGACATCTCGTGTCTATGAAAGCTGAGACACAGAGTTGCCAAAAGAAGGATCTAAAGCGGATCTTGCTCTAATTCCAGTACTTTTCCCACCTCATACCTTTTCATAGTTAATTTATAGTAGTCAATGTACCTTCTTAAAGAACACTGTCCATATTTTATTGGAAATAATAAAGCTTTCAAAGCAGAGCAGACAGTCTGTCACCCCCTTACTGCCGTCTTTGAAGTTTCAACAGTTAGCTCTTTCCTTTCCTACTTGTGGTCCTTGTGTTTCAGGGATGCTGCCACCAGTGGATAGCAGTATAAATAATCACCTATTCTGAAGGGTTTGTACATTTTCTGAGATTTAAGGAGTCACTTTCTATGCAAGCTAATCCATTTTTTCACTCAACAAGTCTTGTTAGGCATTAGATTTAACAACGAAATATTCTTTATTTATATTTTTATAATGTCTTTTTGTTCACAATTAAAATTTATATAAACTTTGCCATTTATATGGGTTAATATTTCCAAAATTTAAGAACAGAAATGTAACTAATTCTTATCAAACTTTTATAATTCTCGTAGCCAGTTATTCTGACACTAATCATGTGCAGGCTTACCTTGTTTTACTGCACTTTGCTTTCTCATGCTTTGCAGATATTGCGCTTTTTACAGATTGAAGGTTTGTGGCCGCCCTGCATTGAACAAGTCTGTTGGCACCATTTTTCCAACACCATGTGCTTACTTCCTGTCTCTGTGTCACATTTTGGTAATTCTCGCCATGTTTCAAACTTTTTCTTTATTATTATATCTGTTATGGTGATCTGTGATCAGTGATCTTTGCAAGTGTTTTGGGGCACCATGAACTGTGGCTATAGAAGGCAAACTTAATGATAAATGTGTGTGTTCTGACAACTCCACAAACTGACCATTCCCCATCTCTCCCTCTCCTCAGGCCTCCTATTCCCTAACATTGAAATTAGGCCAGTTAATAACGCCACGCCTCTAAATGTTCAAGTGAAAGGAAGAGTCTCACCACACTCTCTTTAAATTGGAAGCTAGTGAGGAAGGCATGTCAAAAGCCAAGACAGGATAAAAGCCAGGTCTCTGGCACCGGTTAGCCAAGTTGTGAATGCAAGGGAAAAATTCTTGAAGAAAATTAAAAGTGCTACTCCAGTGAACACACAAATGATAAGAAAGCAAAGCAGTCTTATTCCTGATATGGAGAAGGTTTTAGTGGTCTGATAACAGATCAAACCAGCCACAACATTCTCTTAGGCCAAAGCCTAATCCAGAGCAAGGCCCTAACTCTCTTCAGTTCTGTGAAGGCTGAAAAGAAAAGTTTGAAGCTAGCGTTGGTTCATCAGGTTTGAGGAAAGAAGCCTTCTCCGTAACATAAAAGTGTAAGGTAAAGCAGCAAGTGCTGATGTAGAAGTTGCACAAGTTATCCAGAAGCTCTAGCTGAAATCATTGATGAAGGTGGCTACACGAAACAACATTTTCAATGTAGACAAAATAGCCTTATATTGGAGGAAGATGCCATCTAGGACTTTCATAGCTAGAGAAGAGAGGTCAATGCCTAGCTTGAAAGCTTCAAAGGACAGGTTAACTCTGTTGTTAGGGGCTCACACTCACATTATTGTGCAACCAATCTTCAGAACTCTTTTCATCTTACAAAAATGGAGTTTTATGCCCATTAAACTACAATTCCCTGTTTTCCTTTCCCCCCAGCCTCTGGCAACCACCATTCTACTTTCTGTCTCTATGAGTTTGACTACTTTAGGTACCTTAGGTAAGTGGAAGCATACTGCATTTGTCTTTCTATGACTGGCTTATTTCATTTAGCATAATGTCCTTAAGGTTCATCGATGTTGTAGCCTGTGTCAGAATTTTCCTTCTATTTTTCTACTTTATGCTTTTTAAAAAAACTCCACAATGCTACCAACTTATTCCTGTTATTTCATAAATTATTTTTCCTGCCAACAGTGTGGTGTAGATGCCTTCCCACATCAATATTTACATATCATTATGTATATGTCATTTCCATTTTTACCACATATAGCATCCCTGTTTTATAGATGGGAAAACTGAGGCTTGGACGGAAATAACTTTCATTCTATAAGTAGCAATGGCAGGAACAAAATCCGGGTCTGCTTCATTCTAGAGTCAGACTGCAGTGTGGTTTGTATAGGTCAAGAGTGTGATTATTGTGGAAAAATGAAGCAGTTTTGAAGATTAATGTCTATGGTAGCTAAAGGACCTGACTTTATGCCTTCATTATAGGGAAGCTCCATGACTTGAAGTTTTATGGTTGTAGCAGGCACAAATCTCTGTCTCTAGAAACATTTCCCAAGTATTACACTTTACTGCATCTTCTCTTGGAATTTCTTTTGTATCTGTGTTAAGACTGGCTTATTTCTAAGAGGATAGCCATTGTCATGATGAGAAATATATTTTCAATAGCCTTTCAAACAACCAGAGATAAAAGAGCAGAGAGGAAATTATTTGCCTCTTATCTGAAGGATAATGAAAAGTGAAGATGTCATACACGTTGAACTTTAACAGAAATATGCTGGAACCCTCAATGAGGTAGGTCAGATATCATGATTAGTGTAGTTCATTACAGAATTGTTGTATGTTAGAGCTAGAAAAGACCACAGAAATAATCTAAACTTCTTAATTTCATAAATTAGGTACTGTTGTGCAGTGCCTAACCAAACTAGTTAACTGTGCAGTTAGAATTGCTAAGTCTTTTGTTACCCAGGAATTCTCTTTCAGCTATTGTTGTAGAATGGGGTCAGATTTTCTTATCTCAAACTAGGTATTACTTGTATTTTGTACCATGAGTGTGCATTAGAGAAAGTTTCCTGGCTTATAATATAATTGGGGAAACTGGGAAATCTTAACCAATGATTTCCATTTCTATATAACCTTTGAGGCTGGAGATGTATGCTGGTTGGAGATGTTTTTGCTATCCTGTGAAAGTGATTGAAGATTTCTCAGAAGTTGGTTCAGTATTTGCCACCAATTCTAATGTGATAGGGAATGAGCAAGGTAGTGTGGGCAGTCAAGAATAGGTATTACTCGTAGTATCATTAGAAACAAAGGGAATTGGGGTCAAAATTTTCTTGAATTTCCAACCCTGATCTATCAGGCAGTTGATGTAATCCATTACCTTTGTGGATGTTGTTGATGTCAGAGACCTAATTGAAGATCAAGACTTGCTCATTCAGAGAAATATCAAATCAACTAAAGTAAAAATTATAGAATAGGGGTTGGCAAACTATAGCCCATGGGCTGCCTGGTTTTGTATAGTTTGCAAGCTAGCAATGTTTTTTTAAACATTTTTAAATGATTGGCAAAAATTAAAAAGAATAATAAATTTCATGTTATGTGAAAATTGTAAGAAATTGTTTCAGAGTCTTTAAATAAAGTTTTGTTGGAACACAGCTATACTACTTTGTTTATGTATTATTTATGGCTACTTTTGCACTAACACAGCAGAGTTGAGTAATTGTGACAGATACTGGATGGTCCCACAAAATCTAAACTATTTACTATTTGGCCCTTTATAGAAAGACTTTGCCAACCCCTGTTATAAAACATCAAGAATGATTTGTGTTTTGGAGTAGTATGGAAATTTGTGATCTTTGCTTACCTAGAACTCTAGCTGAATAACTACCATATTTCTTGAAGAATTTCTCCACTGTTTTTTGCCTTTGGGACAAGCCACACTAATCCATTCATGACTGTTTTTGTGACTTTCTTTGCTTATTTTCCGGTGGTTCCTTTTGCCAACAAGGTGAGCAGACTGAAATCACACAAGAAGGTCTGCGGTTTGCCTAAAGAAGCTTTTCTACAGAGGGATATGTCTGGCTTGGGTACCTCCTTGTTTGTTATAAAAATCTGGATTTTGATTCTGATCTTTACGTTAGAACTTTGATTCAAATGTATGTAAGATGACCTTCATTGTCAGGGTATAAAATGAATAAGCGTATTTATTCTTGGATCCATAATTGTAGGAAGAAAATCTTAATCTTTCTTATTTTTACCAGGCATTTTAGTAACTTTAGTCATGTTTTTTATGACTGCTAGTTTTATATCAAGATTAATTGATGTGTATTCTTTTTTACTGGTTAACCTTAAACACTTAAACCCACTGTCCTTTTTATTGTCATTTCTGATAGAGTAAAGACATGAATGGTTAGGAGACTGCACACTACCTCTTATAAAAATTATTTCTCCCCTCTTTTCAGCTGTGGTTACTTGTCATTCTCCTGGAGCCCATGTAAGAAGGGAGTGGCCCTGCTAGTTTATAAGAGGTCTGTGCTTTGTAGCCACGGAGAACTGTGGATCCTGCCACCATTGCCACCATCTTTTTAAAGCATAATAAATGTGTGTTGTCTATCCAGAAAGAGCCCTTATCTGAAGGTTTGGAGTTTGGTAAAGTAGATCCCTCATCAAGTTTCACTCATGCCTTTGGTCATAACTGTGCTTTTGTGCTTGCTGAGGATGATTCTTAGCTTTTCCTGAGTTCTGTACTGTGGAGAATGTAGAGCACTGGTCTGGGTCATGGTAGTGAGCTGAGCTGGATTCCCTCCTCACTTCATAGGGCTGTTTTGTAATCTGCTTGGTGCTTGATGCTCACCTGTCTTGGCTTACTTAAGAGTTTTGAGGTATTGGGGGTAGAACTCACTGATGGGAGGAGTTGGGCTCACTCTGCAGGAATCTTCTTCATCCAGAGAATCCTTTTTGCAATAGAATCTTCTTACATTTTGGGGTAGGCCATGAGGTAGCCTTGGGGCTCAGTAGGCTCAGTAAGCAAAGCCAACAAAGGATGACAGAATGTGAAAAGGAAATGCTGAGGTGGATGCTGGCTGGGGGTGGCAAGAAGCCAGGGAGAGCAGCAAAGTGAGATGTCTTAGGTAAAGTTTCTTCTGACTTAGTAGGAAGGGGAAATTGGGATGAGACAGAACCTTAAGGCATTTTGGTTTAGCTCTGAGATGTTGGCGAGAATCAAGACTAGAGGGGAAACCCCATATTACCATTTCTGAAATGTGGAAAAACAGGGTAAGCATTCATAGTCCAATCCTGGGGTTTTAAAACATGTGCAATAACAAAGTGAGTTATTGTATAGGTTGGAAATGAGATTTAAGATATTATGGTAAAGTTACGATTTTTGGATTTAAGAGATAAGAGTGAAGTGGGAGCTGTCCTCATTCTCCTTCTTTGGGGAGGGTAGAGAACTGTGGACTCATGTGGGAGGAACTACTCCAAGTAGGAAAGCCATAAAAGGGAAAGAGAGGAGAGCTGTGGCTCAGCCCCTGAGCTGTCATCTGCAGAAAACCCAGCACTCTCTGTCCGGCTATCTCAGTGCAGTCCTGGAAGGACGGGTCTCCTTGAGAAGCTTTATTGCTTGTACCCAGGCCACATTGTCCTAAGAGGTGTGACTCACTAGGCTATGAACCTTCCAGGAGGCAGGTCCTCTGACAGTTATTTCTAAGTGTGTTTTGTGAATGTGTGTGTGTGTGTATTTGTCTACTTGCCTCTAAGCTGATCCCTGGGAACCTGTGAACAGGAGGAGGCTCTCTAGGAGCGTCAGCATTCGACATATATGCACTGGACTAGGTAGGACAGTGCACCCTGGGTGTCCTGAGGAGGGGCTGTTCCCAGAGCTCTAGCAGGATAGAAGAGGGGATGGTGTGGGCTAGAAGAGGAGGAACAGTTATCAGCAGGAGTAATGGAGTTTTCTCATCCACCTGTAATTGGTTTGAAGTAGAATCCTAGATCATTAGAAATGGGCTATATCTTAGGGATTATCCATCAACCTCCTTATTTTTACCAGTGAGGAGGGTTCTAGGACCTATCTCCGACTAGAGAAGTAGTGAGTGGCAGTGTTGACTCAGATCTCTTGATTCAATAACAGTGCTTTTTTTTTAGCGTGGATCATGACGGGTTAAGTTGTGGTGGGCATCTGGAATGTGGTTCAGGGGTGCAGAGTGCTGTAAGTACAACTTATTGCTGCCTCAGGAAGTTGTGGTTAGGACAGTGGTCCCTGGCCCATAGGCTAGAACAGGTGACCTGAGAAGAACTTCTGACTTAGGTGCATTGGTATACATTTTGGGGAGAACTGAGATGTGATTGGGGAGGGGCATCGAGGCAAACCAGCAAGTGTCATTTGCTGAGGGTGAGATGGGGATAGAGAAAATTCTTAGGGAAGTAGGTTGAAGGATCTCCTGAGTGAGCTTTGAGATTACAGTTAGATGAACCTGCTTTTAAGTCTTTATAGAGTCCAGGCAAGTAGTATCTACTGTGACATTTGGAGAACTGAAAAAGTAGACAGGGACTTGGTGGTTGCTGGGTGTGCAGTGGATAGTGCATGTCCTTTTATGGTTATATAGCTTTCTGCATTTGAGTACTGATTTCTGCTTAACTGGCTAATGCAATTCTCATTTTAAGCTATCACAATGACTTTAAACATTATCGTTTTCATTCTGCCTCTCTGTTTAATTTTTTTACATGTTGGAATTGAATATAGGATATAAAAATAATTTTTATAAACTGTGAACTCTAACATTTGGCCAACTGTAAGATTGGTTTTATTAGAAAGAATGAAACCTAGTTTTTTGAAATTATTTTTCTTTTTTTTGCTTCCATTTATTGATCTAGAGAGGCAATATTATATAGTGGTTAAGCACAAGGACTCTGCTAATTATAGTGTGTGACCTTAGGCAAGTTAAGCTATTTGTCTTTCATGCCTCAGCTTCCACATCTATTAAGGTCATTAAATATGAAATATCCAATTTCGAATCAAAAGTTTAGTTTATTATATCTCAAACATAAGGAAGTACAATTAATCAAAGTATACACCTAAACTATGGACACAGTTTTGCTATCTTAACGGTAGCTTGTATATGCCAGCAGCCAAGAAGCATGGAGAGCGAGTGGCGATGAAATCACCAAAGGTGTTTTCCACAGCTTGTTGAGAATTGAATATTTATCCTTGCGAGAAGCAGTCCAAACGCTGGAAGAAGTGGTGGTCAGTTGGTGCAAGGTCCGGTGAATACAGTGGATGACAGAGAGTTTCCAAGTCCAGCTGCTGTAGTTTGAGTAGTGTTGTTTGTGTGACATGTGGTTGAGCATTGTCTTGCAAGAGGATTGGCCTGCCTCTATTGACCAATCTCAGCTGCTTAATAACAAGCATCCTCATCATTTGGTTCAATTGGTTGCAGTAGACATCTGCTGTAATCGATTGACTAGGTTTCATGAAGCTGTGGTGGATAATAACCAGAGCTGGACCACCAAACACACACCATTAGCTTTTTTTTGATGAACGTTCGGTGTTAGACTGTGTTTGGGCACTTCATCTTTATCCAACCATTGTGGGAACGCTTGCGATTGTCAAAAAGAATCCATTTTTCATTACACGTAACAATATGGTGTAGAAATGTTTCACCTTTATGTCATGACAGCAAAGAAAGGCAAGCTTCGAGACGATTTTTCTTCTGATGCTCCTTTAATTCATGTGGTACCCACGTATCCAACTTATTTACCTTGCCCATTTGTTTCAAATGGTCCAATATTGTTGGAATAGTAACGTCAAACCTTGCTGCTAATTCATGGATAGGTTGAGATGGATTCACTTCCGCTACTGCTTTCAGTGCATCATTATCCACCTTGGTCTCAGGTTGCCCACATGGCTCATTTTCAAGATTAAACTCACCAGAATGGAACTTCTCAAACAATTGACATACTGTGCATTCATTAGCCACATCCTTCCCAAACACTTTGTTGAAATTTTGAGCTGTCTGTGCTGCATTGGTTCTACGACGGAACTCATATTCAAAAATAACACGCATTTTTGACTTATCCATGGTTTCACAAAAATTGCTCTATAAAAAATTTGAAAGATAATCACAAGCCAAACCAAGTTTGAAAGAATAAGAATGTACTTTCACAATAAAAATAAAACAAGAAGTGTCAAAGTGAAGTGTCAGAGATGTCAACTGTCAAACTTAGTACTTAAGGAAATCGGACATTTCATGCTTAATAACCTAATATATAACGCAGGCCACAATGCCTGGCTAATTTTTAAGAAATTTTTTTTTTTTGTAGAAACGGGGGTCTCTCTCCATGTTGCCCAGGCTGGTTTTGAACTCCTGGCCTCAAGCGATCATCCTGCTTTAACCTCCCAAATTTCTGGGATTACAGGTGTGAGCCACTATGCCCAGCCTCATAGGGTTGTTTTTATGGTTTAAATAAATTAATGCATGAATAAGAATGTCTGGTATACACAAAGTGCTTTTTATCTATTAGCTGTTATTATGTTCCAAGCATTGGTCTAGGCCTTTTGTCAATTTATGAGCAAACCAAGGCTCAGAGTGATTTAGAAATTTAAGATCATCCAATTAGTAAGTGGCTAAGGTGGGTGGGACTTGAATCTTCTCTGAGTAAGCCTGGCTTCCCTCTCTCTTAAGCCTGGCTCTTAACCAGTCTGCTGGGTTTCTGAGGTATAGCAAATCACTTAACTGTGAGTAGGTTGTAGGTTTAAATCTACTTACCCATCTATCCATTTGTCTTGTATTTCTAATTTAGGTTTTTCATTATGGTCTCATTCTGTTAATAAAATGCATTTACTTAAAATATCTGTGACTTAAACAAGATTTATAAAACATAAAAATAAAAAAAAAACACTCTTAAAATAATGCCACTCAAATAATTAGATAAGAACTTTAAAAACCCATGCTAACAGAACTAAATTTCATGTGACATCTGATAATGGCAATCAGCACACTTGTAAGTTCTGTGGAAATTAAGATAGTTATTATCAAACATTTTGAGCTTGCCATTTTAAAACAATCATGACATTAATGTTTTAACCATTTGCACATCTTAATTACCAGGCAGAGACTATATCAAATTGTTAAACCTCATGGAAAACTTCCCAATCTGTAATCTAGATTAAGATAAAAGAGAATTAAGGCCTGAGAAGTGAGATGGGCTGTTTTAGCAACAGTGACAGGTGAGGTTGATGAGAATTAACAGCATTTGACCGTCAGCAGAATGGTGGTGTGATGGGCTCTGCTCATGGTAATGAAGCATTGACTAGATGACTGAGTGAAGTGATGCTTTCTCATTTCCTTTTATAAAATTATTGTGAAGATCTTTTAAAAGATAACATTGAGCCCAAAATTTGGGCTTTGTGCAGATCTGTTAAATGATAAATTGAGCCCATATTTGTGTACTATACACTTTTGGTGATATATTGAAAATTAGAAATCATATTTCATAGTATTTTCAACATTACAATTTCTTATGGAAAAACTTATTCAATGGAAAGGAAAGTAATAAAAGCAAAACATTCCACGGCTCCAGCAAAACCATTCTAAACAACCAATATTTTTTCTTCAAAGTAGCTGAAATTTTGGAGGGGAGAACTAAATTGGAAATTGTTGAACCATTCAGGTTACTTGAAACAAAAATCAAAACTGATAAAAATTTAAAAGTTATTTATGTCCTGTCTTTTGGCAAGGTAAAGAATTGTATCAAGATGAAGTAGCCATCGTTAAAGTTTATTTAAAGTGCTAGCTAGGACATACTCAAGATCAAAACAATTGGCAATGAAGGAGAAGGTGGCTCAGGGTATGCGGCAACATGACATTAAAGATTACATCAGATAGAAGGTGTCTCAGGAATGACCAGATAGATGTCCTTTCCATTTCCCCCCTCCCCCCTTCTCCCGCCCGACAACCAGTAGATGTTATTCTTATATGTGCACTTATGTGTTGATCAGTTAATACTCATAAATGAGTTGGAGGTCTTAAATATGCTTTAAGGGATTGTTCATTCATCACCTTTGTTAAGTTTGTTTTCACATTAATCAAGTGTGTTTCACACGGATCAAGTGTGCATATGTACTATAAAATGAATGAAGATAGTCACAAAATGATGACTAAAAATTTGGACACTGACTCCTTTCAGATTATATGGCTTGATATCATTAAGTGCTAGGATAAAATATGGATATATTGTGTTCTTTTCACTTACAGAAATAAGAGACTTTTTTTCCCCCTAGTTTTAACCGAATAATTAATAGAGGAACGCAATGGGAAGAAATAATGGCTCTTTTCTAAGAGAGACTTTTCTAAGGACAGCTTTAAAAGAACAGGCAAAGGAGAGCAGAGCCCTAGCCGTTGCCGTTGCAGCTTGAGTCAAGATAAGCAGAAGTGTGGGTGTGCTTCATGTCACATGGCAGGAGGCTTCCCCAGAAGTGGTTTGCCAGACCAGGGAGCTGTTTCATTTTGTGGCTGTTTGAGTTGTCCTTTGGAAAATACTGTTTCCTGCTTACTGCTTCGTTATGGATTATACAGGTAAAATCAAATTTAAAATATTTTCCAATCATGTAGAATTACTTAAAAATAATATTTTGAATTTATATTTTAAAAATTATGTTGGTTGTATGTGTACTTTTAAAAGTATTATGCATCAATTTATTCCTGAGTATGTATGAATTTGTTTTATGTAAATTGTGATTAATTTAGGCTAAGCACTTAAGGGAATTTCTCGGACAGACCCTTGTTGTTTCTTCTATTTCTGTTGGGTCATTCTCAAACAGACTTAAAATAAATTACAACCCGTAATTAATCCATATTTATCCCCTCTGGACCCAAAGGTTTAAAGTACAAACATCTCAGTTCAGATTATGCCACATGGGGAATAAAATACACACGCAGTCTACAGAGAATTTCTGGTTTGTCTTAAATATTTTTGGCATTGCGGTGGTGATTTTGTGCTTGCGTGTGGCCCTGTCTTTTAGATGGTGTTAACATAATGAAGTGAATTGGAGATTTTCAGTTTTTATCCTGCATTTTCTGAGTATAAATGTGTCCTGGCTTTTCTGATGGATAACTAGCCTCTTCCTTTTTTAAATTGCAGAGCCGTGTTCTCAATTTCTAGTTTCCCCAAATGGTAAATTGGTACAGGTTCAGGAATCAAGTTAGGTTCATTCTAACCATGGGTGGGTGGTTGCTTGCTGAGTAATTGGGGATTCCCTTAGATCGGGTGTGGTGAAAGTGTGGATGGGAGGTGAAGAAGTGAGGAGGCAAGGATGTGAGTCTTTGCCCAAAATTTGGGTAACCAATTCAGAATTACATTACCCTAAATTTGAACTTTTGGATAATGGCAATGCTGTTTGTTGACAGACTGCTTTTAAACTAAAGAAGTTTCTTTAGTTCCAAAGGCTTTTGGAAGAATTTTCCTCTAGGGCAGAGACTCACCTTCCATACCCAGTGTCATAAAAATGCCAGTGTGCATTCAGATTGGACTCTACTTACCTAGTATTTATTAATGATCCCTTTCGACCTGTAGATGGACCTTTGGCAAGATAGCTGGTTATGGTATACAAATAAAATTTTTCGGAAATTGGTAATTTAAAATGCTTGCTATTTAAAGGACTTCTGTGGTGAATACTTTTTGAAGATAAAACATTTTAAAGCAGTTAATTGCCCTAAAAAGATTTGTTCTGTAAATTTTTAATTTTTTATCTTAGGGTTTCTTTAAAGCAAGTGTACCTGTATTTGTGTGTATGTGTGTGTGTGTGTGTGTGTGTGTGTGTGTGTGTGTATGTATGTGTGTATTTTGATTTTCTTTTCCTCATAAGATTAATATATTAGAATTTTTATTATAGGGTTCTGAAATGAAATGTACCTGTCTTTTAGAAGGCTTTTTCTACTATGTTAAAACAAGAAGTAACACTCTTTATAGCCATATGCAAAGAAATCAAATTTGTAAAATCCTACCAGAGAGCTTTTCTATAAATATAGTTTTGTTTTTTTTTGGAGGGGGGGTGGAGACAGGGTTTCATTCTGTTGCCTGGGCTAGAATGCAGTGGCATCATCATAGCTTATTGCAATCTCAAACTCCTGAGCTCAAACAATCCTCCTGCCTCAGCCTCCTGAGTAGCTGGGACTACAGGTGCATGCCACCACACCTGGCTAATTTTTCTGATTTTTGTATAGACGGGGGTCTCTCTCTTGCTCAGGCTGGTCTTGAACTCCTGGCCTCAAACTACCCTCCCACCTTGGCTTCCCAAAGTGCTAGGATTACAGGTACGAGCCACCACACCTGGCCTTAGCATACACTTTTTATTATAAATATGTACCTTTTTTCCCCCCAAAGAACATGACATTGACTAATTCTTTCATTTTTCCATAGTTTGTATATTGCCATTAAAACATTCCTCTGTTGTTTTAAAGTAAGCCATACAACTGTAACATGCTAAATAGACATTAAAAACTTTAATGTAAACAAAGGTGGTTTTAGAGAAATTCACAAATAGGACACTTTCAAATGTACTTGTGTGTGCTGTAAAATGTGATTTAAGTTTTTAGCACATTAATGAATACATTAATTAAATTAATTGGTGTGGTAGGAAGCTATTTTGAATGTTCTATAGTGATTTTTGTAAACATTTACACATTTGCAAATATAGCTATATTTAATCCATTAAACTTTGAAGAGAACAACGCAATTCATGACACAGTGATTTTTTTTTTTTTTGGATTAGAAAGAATTTATTTTGCTGTCAGCACAATTCAGCACAACCACTTTTGTTCTGATGGCATCATCATAGCACTGTGAAGGGGGCATCTTACGAGAAAACTGATATTTGATGATTCAAGAGTAGATCTATTGTAAAAAAAAAAATTTAAGGAGCCAAAAACACTTCTGTTCAAGGCCTTTGCATGGAATACTCTTACTTCCTTGTTATCCATGAGATTTTTTCAGGTCTCTGTTGAAATTTCACTTTTTTAGAGTAGCCTTCCCTGATAGTTTTACCTAAAATAACCTTCCCATTCAATGACTCTTTATCCTTTAATTCCTCTTTATCTTTCTTCATAATATGTACAATCACTTGACATATTTATTGTGTGTTTGTCTGTGTGTCTCACCCACTAGATTATAAACTCCATAGGGGAGGGAGTTTGTTTATGGCTGTACCCCTAGAGTGTAGAACATTAGCCTCCCAGGAAATAGTTGTTGAGTGGATGCATGAATAGGATTTCCTTTAAAATTGACTATTGACTTACTTTAAGATTTTCACTTATCTTTCTTTATCAATAGCATTCTAATTTAATGATTATTTTTTGACTGCAAAATTATTTTGAATGTTAATCTTTCATTGCTAATTTTATCTTGAGATTAATAATATTGCCTTTATTAATGGAAAGGCAAGATCACAGACAGGAATAATTAGATAGAATGGATAATCCAAAGATCACTTTTGTTTTGAAATGTATGATTTTTTTGAAGAAGGAACAGTGAGGGACATCAAATCAGTTTTATTCATCCTTCATTTTCCTTCTTTACATTTTCCTTAGGCAACACATGAAAATTTGTGTTCATTCTCTGAGCTGACTAGAGGATAGAACTGGAGCAAACTAAACTTTTGGAATCATTTGTGTCAAAGATGAGTCTTCAGCCAGGTGGATCCAAGCCTTCTAAAGTGTTTAGAAACAGCTCAGGCCTCCAGGTTACAGAAACCTTCATAGGAGTCAGAGGATGTGATTTGTTGCAATTTTGCTGGCAAGTAAGATGCCTAATGTTTTCTAACATACTGATCCTGTTACAGTCT
Source organism: Indri indri (assembly GCA_004363605.1). Lineage (NCBI taxonomy): Eukaryota > Metazoa > Chordata > Mammalia > Primates > Indriidae > Indri > Indri indri. The sequence continues at coordinate 30,595 of RJWJ010006972.1, read as the reverse complement.
AAAAAGTAGACTTCTTGAAAAATATTACAGACTTTAACTTACCCTTAGAAGTCTGTGCCAAGAAATAAATATATACCCTCAGAAGAATGTATTTTCACATATATACACATATACACACACTCAACACACACCCCTCCACATATGTGCTGAAAAAAGGACCAACATAAATGAGTTGGCAAAACAGTTATTTATTGCATATAGGCCATAGTTTCTGTTTGAAAATATCTCTTACCCGGGTACCATTTTCTCATTCTACTTCCTCTCTTGCCTTTGTGATGGGCGTGTCCATTCACCATTTGAGTGACTATTCACATATAACATATGATATACAATTTTAAATAGATCTATGTAAGGTAATATTTTGGCTTTAAGGTTCAACCCTTTTAAAATGTATTGCCCTTTCCCACTTCCTACAGTTTTATCTCAACACCATTTTTGATATTCCCCCTTGGTTGTTGACCTGACTAATTATTTTTGAAGGTATGCATTTTTATTAATTCTTGCAATTTTCGGTAGTCTTTCCTGTCATTTTTAGTTTTCTCTGGTGATCTTTCTCTTTTAAGGATTTTTTTCCTCCACATTTTCAGCTTCTATTTTCCCTTCATTTTGGTTGAATCTTTAAAATATATTTTTGGCAATTATTTATTCATTGTTCAAGAGGTATTATGATAGAGTGGTTAAGAGCATTGCTTTGGAACCAGACTTGGGCTTGAATTCCAGAATATCCTTTACTACCTGCATGACTTTGGCAAATTATTTTACTATCTGTCAAATGTGGATAATAGTGTTATCTACCTCGTAGAGTTATTATGAAGATTAAATGAGTTAATACATGTGAAGTTTCCAGAATAGTGCCTGGCACATAGTAAACACTCAGTAATTATTAGCTATTGTCATTCTTTCCCACAACAAAAGATTTGTTCTTTATCTTATGGGACATTATCACTATTTCTTTTTAGTGGTTCAGCATTTTCAGTAAGCTAAATATCAAGTTACCTTGAATAAATTATGGTACATTCATACAATGAAATCTTATGCAGCCATTAAAAGGATAAGGTAGATACTACATACACTGACCAGAAAAGCCACCAATGATATTTTAGATGGTAATTTACAGTTAAACATTCACACCAGAATTTAATGTTTAAAAACTGTATCTATATAAAGATGTGTCTTTGTAAACATAAGAAATTATTGGAAATGGTATATACCTTGGATGAATGGGTGGAGAGGAGACTTGAACTCTGGAACTTCCTACTATATATGATATAAAAAGTGTGGGATTATGAGATTACACATGCGTATATATATTTACTTTTTGTGCATGTTTGTATTTTTAAAACATTAAAACAAAACTTTCTTTGCTTATGTTGGATAGGCATTCTAATGAAAGTTCATAGACTTCTTCTAATGTTTTTTTTAAAAAACAGATTCCTAAGAATAAGATAATGCAGGAAGAATTTTATTTGTCCAGTGACAAAAGTCAAGAGACAAAATATTAATATCTTCAATTATTTCTTAAAAAATTTTTTTTTGTACAGACGGGGTCTTGCTATGTTGCTCAGGCTAGTCTTGAACCCCTGGCCTCAAGTGATCCTCCTGCCTTGGCCTTCCAAAGTACTAGGATTATAGGCGTGAGCCACCACTCTTGTTCTCTTCAATCATTTCTCTGTGTGGGTAGATTAAAAAGAAATATAATATGTTGGTCACAAATGTCCACTCATATACAGGTGTACACAGATGTGTGCACATAGCCTTAAAATGACTGAATTACTCTGGAAAATGACAGAAATTCATGTAAGGCAAAATGAAGAAATAGGAGAAATATATGTGTGTAAATATATTCCCGGAGCAGTGCTTTTCACATATGAATAATAGTTGCAAAATAACTAATAATGTAATCACTAACATTTGAGTGCTCATTGTGTGCCAAGTGGTGTTCTAAATACCTATGCTATTATTTTACTGTTACATTTGTGTGTATTTAAAGGCACAGAATGTTAGTGTACCTATTTTCACATTTGTAATTAAGTGTACAACCCTTGATCTGTCAGTCTGCTATAAACTTAGAGAAAACAACAATGGACTCATTTCTGATCTTCTTAATTCCCTTGGAAAGTTCGATTTGCTGCATAAAACCAAGAACCCTGATCTGCATGATGTCTTTGTGGTTAGTTGCTATAAAGCCAATATTGAAATTTCTTTGAGGTCTCTTTTACTGCCCTGGTGTCACAGGATGAAGAACTCCTCAGGAGAGGGAATATATACATGGCTCTTGGCCTTGTGCATTTTGTGACAAAGGAATTCCCCTTTGAATCGCGCTGCTCCCCTGGAGCCCCTGGAGCCTCTGGCTCAAGCAGCGCAGTTGGTCTGTGCAGTGTCCCTGACGTCATCCAGCGTATGCATAAGCCCTGCTATTGTCTTATTGCTACAGCAGGGCTGGGGATTGCAGTATCCGCTGTTGCTGCTGCTCCCAGACCTGCCCCTGCTGCTACCTAGTCTTGCCTCACTGCATCCCACAGGAGCCACGTCGGCCTGCCTTTGCCTCGTGGATTTTCCAAAGCAGCTCTTCGGGTTTTGGTGCTGTAAGAGACCTTGCTCTTCAGTCACACGGGAGAAAACTGAAGCTCGTAGGAGGAGAATCTGGCAGCTGGACACAGCTTGAACTGCATTGTCTGGCTTCATGACCCCTGCTGTGTAGCCGGCTCATCTCTTCACTCTCACACGCTTGCAAGCTCTCCTGGCTTTTTCTTCATTTTTTTTTCTTTTCTTCTGATTTTTTTAAAGGCAGCCTCTGGAGCCAGCCATGTTTGGCACTGAATCTTCATGTAAGTAAATGGATCCTACTTCTCTGCTATTTAGAAATCTGCTTGCTGTCATGGTTTCATTGGCTTGGAGTTCTTATCACTTCGCCTTAGGTCATTAATGACGTTTTGCATTTTGGCTCTAATTACAAAGGAATTGGTCTCAGGAAAGGGATTCCCCTTGACTGGGTTATTCATCCTTGGGGCCACGGATGTCAATGTGTCAGAACCAGGCCTCCAAGAGGGAGGTAGGAAGGCGGGATCCGGGATCCCGGCAGCCTCCCCAGAACGTGTTAATTGATGGGATCAGGCCTGTCACTGATCTATTGTTGTGGGCTCAGTAATGGTGCTTAAACCCTAAAATAGATACTTGGAGGATCTGAAATGATAGTGTATATTCGAAAGGAAAGAAGTGCTTACATTTTTCCTCTAAAGAGAGAAAAGTATCATTACACATTCTTCCTCCATATTTACAAAATAGCTTTATTTCTGAAGATGGATTTTTTTCCATAATAGCTTCAATTTTGATATGCTGGCTAGCATGGCAGTCTGGTAGTGTTGTATCTTCCTTAAAACTTATACAATGAAATTGCTTTGGTGCATAGCAGGCCCTGCACAATGGGTTAGATAGAACAGCAGTTGTAGATAGCTAGAATTGATAACCACCCTATTTGAGAATTATTTAATGTTGGGTATATAATAATATAACTTGTCAGGGCAGCTGTATAGGTTCTGCAGAATATTTTGTCATTATCTACAAACAAAGATGACAATTAAGAATTTCTAAGAGACTCAACCTGCTGGCCTAGAGCATTAAACATTGGCAAGACGATTATTGCCGGGGAGAAGGGGGTTAGGGCAGGAATTTAGGAAATCTATTTCTTATGAACTTGTAATTTGACCTTTACTTTCTGATCTCAGGTGATTAGTGTGACTGTTTGTGCATACCTGATAATTATTGCAGAATAGTAGCATTTCAAGAGAGCTAATAATCCTCTGTTCTTTTGTTTCTTGATTGGCTTTTTTAAAAGGTTAATTATTTCTGTTGTTTCATTGTGGAAGCTTCCCATCTCTGAAACTACCACATTGCCTAATCAAAGTTGTGATAGAATAACTGTGACATAAAATGTCCCATTCAGCAATGTTATTTCCTAATAATTTAAAAATAATTTTTGAATTCACTTAATGGTACATTTAGAATTATTATCATCGAAGAAATAGAAATAGATTATTAAGTGGCACAAACCTTCCAGTTTTATTTCAGTTGTGAAACTTTGCTTAAGTGGGGGCCTAGGTATGGACAGAAATATTTATATACTAAAAATTAGTTCTGTTACTTGGTTTAGCTGAAAGTGGAAGTTGAAACTCAGTGGGGGAGTCTTTGGGTTCTTGGACTAGTGACTCTAACATTGGCTGGCCAGTTTTACCAATTAGACACACAGCCTTTCTTGATCATCAAACCTGATCTTTTGATAATATTACTTATGTGCTTTATGATATGTTTGAAAACTGCTTGCTGCTTTTGGTCTCCATAGCTACCAGATGACTGAGCAGAACAGAATACCATTCAGAGGACAGAATACTATTATGCAGATTTTTAGGTTTTTTTTTTTTACCTTTACTGAGTATTAAGTTTTGTTTCTTGCTTATCAGTAGAAGCAAGCAATCTACCATAGGTAGATTCTTACTGTCGATGGATATTATGTGTTGAAAATGGACTGCCTTTTTTAGATAAGAAGATTCCCTAAGTCTGCATTCAGAGTTAAGACAGTGTATTTTCTTTGTGTTTTGAGGCATAGCTCTCTAGGCCTTTGATTTCAATCTTTTGGAGGCTATTTTATAGGCTTGAAACTATCTGTATTTAGAAGATTCAGAAAAATAGTCACAGCTGAAATTCTAATTAGTTCAGAAGGGATCCCAAGCCACCTAGGTGTTCTTACTAAATTGTCATAAGAAATATTTATCTATCCTGTATACAGTGCTGTGGTAGGTCCTGGAAAGGGTTAAATTTTTTCTAACTTATTTTGCTTTCAGGATTCTTTTCCTTGATTTCTGGTTGCAGTGCCTTACTTGTATGTGGATGCTTTTACTTTTTAAATTGAGGTATGGTTTACATACTGTAAAATGCATGGGTCTAAGCATGCAGCTCAGTGAATTTTTGCCCATGGAGCTACTACCCAGATCAAAATTCAGAATATTTCCATTTCCCCCAGAAGTTCTCTTGTGGCCCTTCCCAGTTAATAAGTATTACTTCCCTTTCTTGTGAAAAGGTAACCACAATTCTGACTTCCGATGCTATATGTTCTCGTTGTAAATGGCTCTTTTAAATTTTCTTGCTCTCCTCCTTGCTCTTTGCCTGTAAGAGAAGGAAATGTCTTCATTTTTCAAATATTGTATTGATTAAGTTGATTTTATGTTTCAGACTTTTGAGGTCAGGAATTTACAGTAGCCTAGGTATCACATTATAACATATTCTGTCTCACTAAAATAATATTATTTTAATACTTGATTTAACTACCCCCCCAATCAAAAAATTTAAAAAGGCTTTAAAATCCCAAAAAATGTATCTAGAAGGGTAGCCCTAGTTCATCAAAACTGAAGACTTACACGGATATGGCAATAGAAATAATAAATGTTCTTTTATGTCTGACATCATTTTAGTCAATATCTCCAACAGTACCAGTCTCATCTCTCTAACTTAGTGGATCTAAATCTCCCACAGTTGTACAGATTGGCCACAGTCAATCTATGTCGGGCCACTTTGAAATGGAAGTATTCTGTAGTATGTATAGACTAATCATTACAAAGCGAGAAGTATAGCTTCTGTAACTGCTTGTTACTATCTTGATGTATTTCACTGAGCTTTTTTTCCTTTACTGAAATTTCTCATGTCTAAAAATGAGAATAGTATGTCTATTCTTTATCTGTTTTGAAGAAACACAATTTTAGTTTCTGTCATCAGAATAATTTAGGTATAAGAAGAAAGTATCAATAAAGTTTTGTTGAGGTACATCATCATTAAAATGCATATTTAGGGGTTCAAGCCTTTGACCTGGAAGACATAGTCTGAAAAAAATGCATATTTGGAGTACTTAATTTGATTTCATGATAGTTTATATTTTAAAATAAAATTGATTAAATTCCTCAGAATTAAAAAAAATTCCTCTTAAAATTTTTAAGAGGAGAAAAAATTTTCATGGAGAAAGGGAGAAAAAAAATTTCATCTTTTGTTTTTCTGGAGTAAGGAATACTGGTTTTGCACTGCCGCCATTTGGTTACATCTTCCCTGATAAAGCCAGCTATTCTCCAAAGAGTAGGTACTTTAGGTATGATGAATATTTATTCAATTAGCATTTATTGGGCTCAGTTGTTCTCTTTTCTCCCTCACATGTTTAACTTTTTCAATTCTCAAGGGTACCATTTAAGATGTATTGTGGTGGGAACTGTGCCCTGGTCTAACATTTAATGTGTCTTCCAAACCACCTGCCTTATTAGTCCAGTGAAGAGAGCAACACCTTACCTGCTGAGAAACGGGGTGTCCCTGGGGCAAAACAGCATCAATTTTAATCTCTCCTCCCATAATTTTCTTGGAGTTACAATAAATTAAACAGAACTTCTACAGAATCTGCATAGGGTGTAAAGAAATCACTGAAGTACCAACAAAGTTTAGGTAAGATCCACCCACCTGAGCTTAATGGAGAAGAGAAATAGTGGATGGGTGTATCAGGGTGTCAGGAGTTCTCTTTAGCTCTGGTGTGGCTGGTCCCCACATCTTCCCTGCCATTCTCTGGATGTTCATATCACCTTGGGTAGGTAGCCAGCTGCCGGAAAGGATTTGGAGTACATGTGATGCCCCATGTGATTTCTCTTTGATGGGCACCAAAAGTTTAGCTGTTGCCTTTATTTTCATTACTGATGAATACATTAAGTTGGAATTGACTGCTTCTGAGTTTTAGTAGGGTGGTACCATGTTACCAAGAGCAAGGTAATTATCTCAGTTTTTGGAGCCATTGTGTGAGAGAGAGTCAAATGAATAAACTCTGGCGATATTAGGTCGCCAAGATACTGTAATTAAACAGACATCTCCTGGATAAGAAATAATGAGTCACGCTCTTATGTGTATCTCAGGGCCATTCTTGGCAGCTGGTCACATGTGAGATTAAACTTGGGTCTATTGTTTTGGCGTAATTTCTGTGAATTGGCTGAAATGTGAATAGTGACTATGGTCATTCAAAAATGGCTATTCACAACTGGATCGATTCTCAAAATAAGCACCTAGTTATTAAATAATTGTGTCAGATACTGCTGTTTTTGCTGTTAGTATGTTTGGCATTTTAGTACTCTATTTTGTTTTCCCTTTTATTGGTATTTGTCATATGAAACTAGGTAATTTAGGAACACCAGCCATTTTCCTTTCTTACAACTTTAATCTGGTTGTTAGATTTAACTGTACTGGATTTTAGAGGCTTTCATCTTACTTAAAGCAAAAATAGAAATACCTAAGTGGATACACAAAAACACACCTCGAAGTCTGCACTTAGAGCATTGAATGTAAAAGAAAAATGTTATTATATGACTTTAGACTGCTATTATATGACCATAGACTGCTAAAGTCACAAATATGGAAAAATAATTGTGCATTACAGAGACTTATACTGGGACACAGTTATATAGGAGCTTGAAAAGTTAAAGCTCGTGTAATGTTTTTGACCCATCTTACCGTATCATCCTTTCTTTCCTTCTGACAGCATACATTTTGATGTCAAATTTCCTTTTGGGTTTCTTGGCTGCTAATAGTTAACATTGTAATTTTTAGTATCAATAGAATATTTTCAACTAAATGAGACAGGAATTTTTTTCTGGATATTTATGTACTTCTGCTCGTACAGAAATGGAATAAAAATACCCGTGGCTATTTTTAAGTTCTCAGATTTCTTATTTTCCCTTCAGGATTTGTCTCCCTAATTGTTAGTCTGTAGTTTGTTCAGCAAAAATTACATAAGAGTTTTCAGTGATTTGCTGTTTTCATTGTCACAATCGACCAGATTCATATCCTGTGTAAACTGTGGGAGTCTATGGAGAAAATTACCGTATATGGGAACTTTCCTCATAGAATCCCCATGGAGTTACACAGGATGTGAATAGGATTCATTGTTATGGATTCTGAGCTGGAAAAGTTACTGATCATGTGTATTTTTAAACATTAATAATAGTCACTGCATTAAATTATGTTCAAAGTTAACTGTTAAACTTTCCATATAAGACTATATGGGACACTAGACTATGAATTAATTGTATGGTCATTTCTTTTGTTGCTTTTGTGGAAGGTATTGATATCCCCCCATTTTTTTCTAGTCAATATAAAGCATTAATTAACACACATATTAATATGTTTTTAAATAGAAAATGCACAAAGTTTGTATTATTTAAAAGTCACATTTACTGTGCTAAAATAATAAATTATAAGATTTTCACTATATTTTATTTGTATTAATAATAGGCTCAGATAATTATGAATTGAAATATGTAGGTGCAATTTAATGCATGTTATAGAAATGGTAGCAACTACATGCCACACGGAGCAACTAAGTGCAGAGACCCTGGTTTTCAATTGCCTAGATTCAAATCATTGTTCTACCACATTCTACCAGAGTTTGGCCACCGACCATTTAAGCTCAAAGTGTGGCTTATGCAATGAACTCTTGGTGTTAGGGAAATTGGCCTTTTGGGGCCAGGGCATCTGCACCAGGGTGGGGATTATCAAGGGACATCTGTGGAGAGTAGAGTCCAGCAGTGGGGAAGACTGGCTAAAGAAAGGGAAATGTCACTTCCTAAGGCTGATTGGAAGACTGGAATTTCCATCATGGAAATCTTTAAAGGGACTCAGTAGGAGATCTGAAGGCAAGAGACTGCATGGAATTGATGAAATGGGTCAAGGTTGGCAAATGCCCAATGTATTTCTCACTACTAGCCCCATGGCAGGCATCACTGATTGGTCACAACACTGTTGCAGCATTAGCTTAAGCCACTAAAGGTTGGAATGTTCTCCACTTAAAATACTTCATCAGTGCAAGTGTTTACCATGTTAGTTGAGTAATAGTCATATAGATAAATATTTAAATAAACTTAAAAACACTTACTGAATTAAGAAAAAATTAAGAATCGTAAGTGTTCCAGAAATGTTCCTTTAGATATAAAGTAAATACACCATTCTGTGTCACATTGTGGTTCTCAGTAATGTTAATGGGTTGATGATACAGAGCCACCACTGGTCTTTTTTGAATGAAGTTTACAGCAGTTGAAGATACATCCCCAGAGTGTAGCAGGATACCTGGCATATATCAAGCATTCGTACTCTTTAAAATTTGAATCTGCTGTGGATTAAGGTAATATTATTGAAAATATGATGTATGGGCTTATAGGGAGTTAATATTAAGTTTAATAAAATTTTCTAGGCTAAGAAGTATCACATATAACTGGTACATGTCAAAAACATGTCAGCGAACAACTCTTAATTATCACCCTTCAGAGCAGGAGCAGGTGACACAAACAGAATAATAGCAATATGGACTTTTACTACTAAGCCAAAATTTGTTAGTGGGTAAACTGCCATATGCTTATAATTTACCATATACTGATAACTTGGCTATGTCTAATCTAAGTTCACTTACCATTTTTAAAGGTTACTAAATAAAAATGAGTTACTATAATCATCAATTTATTTACAGCATGAAAACTGAGAATTGTTTGCAATCCTGATGTAATTTTAAGAACTAGAAAAGTTATTTCCCATTTTTTTTTGGTGAGGGTTTCACACTGTTAAGATTCAGGAATTTGGGCATATTTTGGACAGTAGTGAGCCTGACTGGAATGCACATGGATTAGGAAGTCACAGTGACTGACTCTGTTGGAGTATTCTTTGCTACCTCTGGCTACTTCTAGAACAGCAGTGACTGTTCTAGACTGGGGAGTCTCTGGTAGGTTCTAACCTAGTGATACACATGGAAGGTTCAAGCCTGGGCTTGCCTCAGAAGTCTGAATTTCTCATGTGAAATTTCCTAGACTTGATTTAGTATAACAGTGTTTGTTACCTATTGCTGCATAACAAACTACCCCAATACACATTAGCTTAAAATAAATATGTATTACTTATTATCTTTCATAGTTCTGTGGGTTGACTGGACCCCACTGGTGGTTCTCATGAAGGATCTCTCATGCAGTTGCAGTCAGATTTCTGCCAGTGCTATAGTCACCTAGAGGCTCACCTGAGCTGGAGCTCCAAGATAGCTGGAGCTATCAGTTGAGGCTGGCTGTTGACTTGGGGCTCTGCTGGGATTGTAGGCAAAAACGCCTACGTAATTGACTCTTAAAAATGCGGGGATTAGGGGAACCCCCCACCCCCATGCAGTTTAAAATCCGTGTATAACTTTTGATTCCCCAAAAACTTAAGTACTAATAGCCTACTCTTGACTGGAAGGCCTTACTGATAACATACACAGTCGATTAACACGTATTTTGTACGTTATATGTATTATATACTGTACTCATACAATAAAGTAAGCTATAGAAAGGAAAATGTTATTTAAAAAATCATAAGGAAGAGAAAATATATTTACTGTTCATTAAGGGGAAGTGAATCATCATAAAGGTCTTCATCCTTGTCATCTTCATGTTGTTAGGCTGCGCAGGAGGAGGAAGACAAGGGGTTGGTCTTGTCTCGGATTGCAGAGAGGAAAGAAAATCTGCACATAAGTGGACCTATGCGGTTCAAACCTGTATTGTTCAAGGGTCAACAGTTCTTTTGTGTTTGACTTCTTTCACTCAGTATAGTGTTTTCAGCCATGTTGTTGTAGCTGTTGGTATTTCAGTTCTTTTTATTGCTGGGTAGTAGACATAATGTAATTGGCTCATCCATCTACCTGTCTATGCTGAGTTGATTTCTGTTTGGGATTCTGATGAATAAAGCTGTATGTATAAACATTCATGTGTATTTCTTTATGTGGACATATGTTTTCATTTCTTGTGTGGAGATACCTAGGAATGCTATTGTTGAGAAACTGCCAAACCATTTTCCAAAGTGGTTATACCATTTCATATTCCCACTAGCAATGGATGGGAATTTACTTGCTTCACATCCTTGCCAACACTTAGTACCATCAGTCTTTTTAATTTTCACTAATTTAGTGGATGTTTAGTGGTAGGTTGTAATTTTAATTTGCACTTCTCTCGTTCTTAAAGATGCACATTTTTTTCATGTGCTTATTGGCCATTTGCATATCTTCTTTGATAAAGTGTTCAAATGTTTTTCCTTTTTAAAAAATTAAGTTGTCTTCTTATTATTGAGTTTTGAGGGTTCTATATATATTTTGGTATGAATTCTTTGTCAGGTACATGTATTGACAGTATTTTCTTATAGTCTGTAGCTTTCCTTTTTATTATCTTGTTAAGTTTTTAATTTTGATAAAGTCCAATTTATTAATTTCTTGTGCTCTATCTAAAAAAAATTTGCCTACCTTAAGGTCTTGAAGATTTTTATCCTGTATTTTCTTCCAACTGTTTTATATGTTTTGCTTCTATCCATCTTGAATAAATTTTTGTGTATTATGTGAGGTAATGGTAGATGTTCATTTTTTTAGCAAATGAATATTCAGTTGTTCCAGCACCATTTCTTGAAAAGACTCTCACGTCCCCCATTGAGTTGGAAACTTTATCAAAAATCAATTGACCATATATTTCTGGTCTTTCTGTTTTATCCCAGAGATTGGTGTGTTTATCTTTAGGCCAGTGCCATAATCTTGATTGCTTTATAGCTTTATGATCACTTTTGAAATCAGATAGTGTAAGCCCTCACATCTGTTCTTTTTCAAATTCTTTTGCTGTACTTGATCCTTTCATATGACTATAAATTTTAAAATTTGCTTGTCAATATCTGCAAAAAGATCTGCTGGAATTTTGATTGAGACTATATTTATAGAGCAATTTGAGGAGAGTTGATATTTTAACAATATTGGATCTTCCAATTCATGACTGTGGTATATTTGTCCTTTTATTTAGGTCTTTAATTTCTCCCAGCAATGGTGAATCTGGTTATGAAATTAAAACAATAGCTATGGTTTTTTGTTAGATAAAAGAATACTTATTTAGAGTAATTTACGTCACCCACTGAATATATGTTCCTAGGGAAAATAGAGTAAAATGTAAAAGTGGTGATATTAGTAAAACTTCACTAATTTGAATTTGGAGAAATTATTTGCACTTGTAAAAGTCTTAAATAACCTGAAAAATGGGATTTCACTAAACACATGCTGCCATAAAGAAGTCTTTGGAGGGTGTGTTTGAACAAATAGATAAGAATGGTTTGTACCTAGAACACTTAAAATTATGTTCATGTAAATTCTACTTTTATGGCCTTAAAACATTTATTCACTCAACAAGATGAATTACTTCTTGTTTGTTATGTCTTAGGAAATCACTTTATTATATTTGTATATACTTCAGTTCTTGCCTAAATATTTCTTTAATTAGAAAGATCTGACTTTACGAGTTTTTATATTTGGAAACGGGAGCCTCCTTCCTATTAAACTGGTTCTGTAATCCTGTTTGATTATTTACATTTTTGAGAATCTGATGAATCTATGGATTCTTATGATTTCAAGAGAGTTGAAATAAAATCCCTCTGAAAATAGATTCAGGATGATATTTGTCACCCTTAAAAATTAAATTGAACTTGAATTTTTTAAGAACTTTCTCTAATTGTTTAACATTACTTGCAATAATTTTTAAAGTCTTCAAACTTCATGAAGCTAGATTTGATAGAGATTGAATTGACCTGAAATATCGTATTATGTATATATATCATAAATATGAATTTATAAACATATTCATCTAATACCTAAAGCAACTGACGTCAAATCCACGTATTCTTGCTTTAGGCAGCTTATAAAACAGTAGTCCTGTAACAGCCCCTAGTTAACTAGTGTAGTCTTTGGAAAGCCGTGGAGATGAATATACATAATACATTATGAGTTCATCTGTGCTTACTTTCTCATCCTTTTTCTGAGTTAGTTCCAGGCATTTCTACTTTGTTACTTATTTTCAGTATAAATATATAGCACAATGCTTAAGAATCTGGGCTTTGAATCAGGCAGACAAGGAAGCCTAGTTTTACTATGTTGCCTAAGGCATCTTGTCTCCTAGCTTCAGTTTGTTCATCTGTAGAATGGGAATAATAGTTACCTCGCGGGATTGTTGTTATGCTTAAATGAAATAGGTGGGTAAAGTGGCAAGCCTCTGATGACACATGATAAGCAATCTTGTAAAGTTTTTCATACAAGGAATACTGTACTCAGTAGTATTATGAACACACTGTATGTGTATTTGATGTAAAATAGAGTATAAGCAACAATAGAAATGGCAGCATTAAATATACAAATGGGAAAGAAGTGTTTTAAATGGAAAGACTTACTAAGTTTGGTCCCTGCCATCTGACGGTTTACATTTGAAGGGGACAAGATGAATGAAGTTATCATTCATGCATGTATCCTTTTATTTATATTGATTTATATTAATGTTTGTACACATTCATTTACCTATGATCAGTCTTCTTGCTTCTCTTTACATCCACAGTCTTCCCTCTGCAGATATTCTTCTGGTAGAATATTCTCTTCTTCAGATACTCACCTTAACTTGTCTCCCTGGCTCCCCTTTCTCCATATCCAGGTGCATTCTATAGGTGACCGACCTTCCGTCCTTTCTTGCTTCCTTCTTTCCTTCCTCTCTCCCTCCCTCCCTTCTTCTCTTCCCTTCTTCCTTCCTTTCTTTTTTGATGTAGTAACATACAGTAAAATGCAAAGGTATTTGATTCTATGAGTTTTGATAATTATATGCACTCCTAGCAGCACCACTCAAAGTAAGATACAGAATATCTGTTACTTCAGAAAGTTCCTTAGTGCTCCTTCCAGTTTCCCTCTTCACCAGGCAACCATTTCTGATTTTAATGATTTAATATTAGTTTGGGCTTGAACTTAATTTATATGGAATTACACAATTTGTATTCTTTTGTGTCAACTAGCTTGCTGATCATATTCCTCAGTGCCCAACACCTGTTCAAAACACTCTCAATGACTCTTCATTGCTTTTTGAACTAAATATAAATTCTTTGCCTGGGTGCTGAAAGCTAGCCACCATATGGTCCCAACTTTCCTCTCCCAGCTTAACTCCCACTACTACTCTGAATATAAGCTGCAGCCAAACAGAGTTTATTTGCTTTTTCCTGAATGCCTTTTCTCATGCAAGGCCTTATATTTGGATCTGCCCTTATTTCCAGCTATTCAGATCTTAATTACTCTTTCACTCTTTGATGTTCACCCCAGGTACCAATTACTTATGATCTTTTCTGGTTCTCCTAATATGATTCACAATCTCTTTTTTTAACCTTCATCCCAAGATCATCATCATAGACACCTCTTTTACACACAAAACAACGATTCTCAACTCATTTTCCAACATCATCCCTCCTCTACACTTCTCCTCCCAGTCACTGCCCCCTACGAAAAATAATCCTGCATTTTTTCATATCCTGTTGCACTTTATAATGGAGGGAACATGGATCCTGGTTTATGTGCTCTGGAGTTAAACTTTCTGGGCGGGAATCCTCATTCTACTGGCTACACTACCTTGAGTAAATTAATTAACTTCTCTGGGCTTCATTTTCTTTCTCTGTAAAATGGGGATACAAATAGTACTAAGTCATAGGGATATTGTGAGTTTTAAATGGCTCAAGATGTTTATTATCTATTAAAGTCTCCATGAATGTTACTTATTATTAGATATTATAATAGTCATTATTGCTTTATCCTTCCAATTACATTTAATTTGCCCAGTTAATAATTTGCTCTGTGAAAGTCTGTGATGTATTGGGGGATAAAGAGTTATTTAAAGACAGAACATCAGTGATTCTAGGTTTTATGCTCACCTCGCCTAATACCTGTACTTAATCTCATCTCTCAGAGTGTCTTGCTTATTAAACCCAGTAATGTCAGCAACCTTTTCTTTATTCAGGAAAATGTTTGAAGTGTGAATAGAATTCATACCTTTGTAATGGTATCATATTTTAAATGATCTCAAGCTTATTATTTAAGGAGACTGTAAATACAAATAATCACTTCTTGGTTTATCTGGTTCATACGTTTGTATTTTCGTTAGTTAGATTTTCTTCAAGTTGTGCATATTTGTAATTCTTTTTTTCAAGCTTTATGATATTTTCGTTAGTTAGATTTTCTTAAAGTTGTGCATATTTGTAATTCTTTTTTTCAAGCTTCATGATATTTTGATAAAGATACTGTACCTTGCTTTAGCTTTACATTATTTAATCTTCCTTTAGATGGATTAAGTAGCATTTTCTTCTCTGAGGAATTTGATATACTCTTCTTGATTTTTAATTGAGACAGAGTTATCACTATGTAAAGAGGGAAATAAAACACCTAAGAGTTTACTTTATTTCTTTTAGGATTTATACTAGTTTTCATCAGAGATGTTTTTGGTTGTATAAGGGGGAACAGGAAGCAGCACTACCCTTTCCAGTATTTGTGCATATTATGAAAAATTTTGCTGTGGTGTTGCAACACGCCTATTTTTCCTTCAAGCTTTCACTAGGCAAAGACTGTGTTTACATTTGAGTCCATGCAGAAGATTGGCAAGCTGGGTTTTTCTTTTTTAGGTATAAAATATCCAGGTCCCTGAGTCCTTGGGTCTTCATCTGCTCCAGAATCATCAGCCAAACACCTGACTATAGTCTGTTTGTTTTCAATATTAAATTGACCTTTTCCAGGCTCTCTTGTTAAGGAAGTTGGAGTCTGAGTAACACCAGCTGTGTGTGGTGTCAGAATGGAACAATAATTCAGGGATGCAGAGTATGTCTCGCCTTTGTTTCCTGAAATTGTGCATTGATTTCTTTTGTCAGTAGACGATTTCAAATGAATGGAAGCAACATTTTCTATTTTTAGAGTTCTTTTGTTGGGGGAGTGTAAGATTTCTTTCAAAAGCAAATAATTCATATGCAAATTCAAATTTTATCTGGTACGTCTAATTTGCTTAAAGTAAAAACACACATATATAGTAGAAATTTTAAATGAGTCAATCAGTTGCATAGTTGTCAGACCCTTTCTCTTCACAGCAACTTGATTAAAGCTTTTTTTTAGACTTTTTCTTTCTTTTTTTCCTTTTTTTTTTGGAGACAGGGTTTCACTTTGTTGCCCTGGCTAGGCTAGAGTGCAGTGGCATCATCACAGCTCACTGCAGCCTTAAACTCTTGGGCTCAAGCCATCCTACTGCCTCAGCCTCCCCAGTAGCTGGGACTACAGGCACTCACCACCAGGCCCAGCTAATTTTTCTATTTTTTTTTTTTTTTTTGTAGAGACAGGGCCTGGCTCTTGCTAGGCCCTGGTCTCAAACTCCTAAGCTCAAGCTGTTTTCCTACCTTGGCCTCCCTGAGTGTTAGGATTATAGGCGTGAGCCACCTTGCCTGGTGGACATTTTCATTTTTAATAAAGGAAATATCTCCATTCTAACCACTGCTGTCAGCCTAAGAACATTTTTTTATGAACATTTTTGAGATTCTTTTAATCCAACATTTTTAAGTAGATAAAACTGAATTATGTTTATAGAGTTAATTTCTCCTTTGATATTGAATGTATCTAATTTGTAGCTTCAAAAAATTAGGATTGGTCCAGTTTTTTTTCTGAGGGAATAATTTTTTTTGTAGAATACATAGTCCTCAAAAACTTCGTTAGTTCAAATATGAACCAATAAATATTTGCTGCTAATTAATATGAACAACCAAATGATTGGGAATTCTTGAGAAGTATGCAGAAGTGTATAGTTTAATGCCCATTTTATAACTCATTCTGGAAGTTTCTTAGGATATTAGTATTATGAGCCTGAGATACTTGTTTTTCTGACCTGGAGTACATTTGTGGAGGTCCCAGGCTGACAAGTAAATAGTTACTTGCTGTTTAATAAATCTCCCTGGGAATTGTTTATTACTGTTTGGGAAGCTCATTCCACATGTTAAGACTCGACTTTCCTGTGTTTTATGAGAACTCCTTACTCCTGAAACCCTAACATTTCTATTTTGCCTTTCGTGTGGTTGAGCCCTCTCCCTAACAGTGACCAAGCCTCTGTAGGCAATCAAGTTGCTGTACAAATGATTGGATGTCAGCCCAAGTGATGCACAACATTTTTTCATTTGTATTGTGTGGGGCCTCTAAAAACATCATGTCTGGAATAAGGGATAGCATGACATTTATCATAAATCTGTAGAATTGGTTAATTTGGTCAGGAAATTACCGAGTATTTTACTCATTTAGCTGACTGGGCTTCGATTTTATTATTTGCTTTTGAGAATTGATAATAGAAATAAGGCTGAGTAAACAGCTATGCTAGACTCTGTACTTTTTGTTTTCTATCTAACTATTATGCAAATGAGACATGATCATTTAAGCTGCCTTCCGAGAGATCCCTGTTGAGCAGAGAAAGGAAGCACAGGCAGGAGCATTTAGGTAGCAGTTGTCTTTCTCTGGGGCAGCCACATATCATAGTCATACACTTTTGGGTTTGGCTGCCCATTTGGTATTTTGAAATAGTAGTTGCATAATAATATCATGCTCTGCATTTTGTGGAAAAGCCCCAGTCGCTTGAATTTCCCAATCTAAACTCAGTTTCAAATCCTTTCCTAAGGGCGTAAGTAGGCGTGATAACAGTGTCAGGTTTTTTTCTTTTTTTCTTTTTTTTTTCAGCACTTCAGCCCAAAGGCCTGTTTTATACTCTTATAAAATCTAGCAGGTGGCTTCATAATGTTTCCTCCTTCTTCTAACCCAGTTGAAAAGCTGTAGGTTGGCTCCAGCATTCTGGCTCTAGGAACGCTGGCAATATGAGTGGAGCGAGCAGCTCTGCCCTGAACAGCTGCCATGGAAGTCGTGTGGGCAGCCAGAGCAATTGCTGTGCTGTGTTTTGTGAGGCAGCCTTCCCCCTAACCATTGCTATTTTATGCTTGTGATTAGCAGAATTTGGCATTCAGGAGTAAGGTCCTGTGACCTTGTATTTTGTGTGAAAATATGCAGCATTGCATTTTTATGTTATGCCCTTAATTCACAGCCCTACCACAAAAGCTTCCCAAGGAGAGCCAGTTTCAAGCTGAAGAGGAAAAGGTTTTATGATGCCATTTAAACAGAGAAGGCAGTCAAATGTAATAGATTAGAATGAGGTACAAAACAAATGAGCCAACAGCAAAAGACTGATCCAAAAAGGTTGATCCTAACCTCTAAACATCACTTCTGGTAACCTGAGTTACGAACAGACATTTTCTTTCAGAATCAAGATAATTGAGTGCTGTGATCTTTTCAAATTCTCCTATTGGGGATGGTGGGAGTATGTGATTTTATTCACTTTTTGTGAAACTATTAAAATTGTCCATTACAAATTCAGCGCACTGTGTTCCACTTAAAGATTTTTTTTCTTGTTGTTTTTACATTCTCCGAAGTCTTTTACTGCTAGCCTATGCTTCTGAATGTGTGTAAGAGAGAGATATCAAATGAGATTTTTAATTATATGGCAAATAGTATTGTCTTGAATTTCATGAAATTATATCTGGATAGAATTGGATCCAATATGTGACATTATGGTTTAGCTTGTCACTTCGTAACATGTAAGCTGTCTGCTTGATGACAAATGGATATTTTAGGAAATAATTTACTGAAGTAGGCTTCTGAGGGGTGGATGTTGGTGTTAGTCTATACAGTAACAAGAGCTACATTAGAAAAATATGCAGTGAAATAATTGTTTCAGATAATTGTGCTCAGTGTGTGATGTTGATGGTAGATTTCTTGGTGTAAGCTCTCAATGTTCTTTAAAGGGAGCCAATGGGAGGAAAGGGCTGGACTTTCTATTACTATAGCCTTAACTGAAAAATATCTGATGATAGATGTTTGACACTAAAAAGATCTAATATGATAACTTTTTGAAAGATAATTTTCTATAATTTACCTGGAGTCTTCTTCATTGCTAATGGTCATTCCTAAGCATATTGGAAAAGAGTCTCAGTGCACTAACTAAAAGGGAACACAGCAAATGGTAGGGTTTGTGATAGTTCCTACTGAAAAAGGCTTCCTGCATCAACCTATGCAGGCCAATTTTAGTCTTCCTTATCAATACTATTTTTTTCCCTGTTGGATATTGATTGACACCTAATGACACTTTCATTTCTCAGAGATAGGGCAAGAGCTATTTTTTAGAACACAAAACCATTTTAATTTTTTAGTGTATATCTAGAATAATGGATTGTTTCCTTAACACACTGAGTTTATTTTCATTGTAGACATCTTAAACAATCCAAATAATGAAAAAGGAAGGAAGAAGAAAAAGAAGGCTCTAAGAATCGAGCCAGACAGATTGGGATTGAATCTTTGTTCTGCCTTTGACTGGACTAGTGATCTTGGGTAACTTTTATAATCTTTCAATTGAGGATAATATCCAGCCCATAAAGTTGCTGAAAGGGTTAATGAGATAGCATATGTAAAAGGCTTAGTATACGACTGTACATATAGTAAGTGTTGAATACATAGCTATATAAATATAAATGTGATAAATATTGTTAAGCACTTAGAAGCAGTGTTTTAAGGAAATTATGCTATACATAGATATACAGATAGTATAAAGTGGTATGTGTGTGTAAAATCTAATGAAGATCTCTACCTATGTTTTTAAAGCAGTGCATCCTGCTCCAGAAATGAGAGATTCTATAATTATTAATAACATCCAGATCCTCCTATTCAATGATAACTTCTCTTAATATGTCTTGTAGTCTTTGAGTGATTTGTGTAAAAGGATATCATTTTGTACACACTACTTTGCAATCTGCCTTTTTTCATTTAACGATATTTTATAAATATTTTGCCACAATACTGAATTTAATAGCCACAGAGTATTTTGTTGTAGGTTAGCACACATTTTTTTAGCTAATCCTTTACTAATGATTAAGGTTTTTTTTTTTTCCCATCTTTTTCCTCTATAAATAGATGGGGCAAACATTCTTGTGGTTAAATCTTTGCACATAGTCATGCTTTTTTCTCTTAGGATAAATTCCTGGAAGTAGAATTGGAGAACAAAAGGCTTGCAAAAGTTTAAAATACTTGGTTTCTATTGTTAGATTATGCTGGAAATTTGTACTTCTTTGATATATATTTTTAAATATCTTTGTGTAAACTTAGAATTTGTAAGGATGTGGAAGAATGTATAATATCATTTACTTTCTCCCTTTTTGTAGGAAAAAGAGAGCTTTTTATTTTATTTTTAAAAATTTATGTTTTTTATATAAACGTGGCTGAAAATGAATCCCCCCTCCCTGTCCTGCACCTGAGTAGTTCCCGGGTGGGTGAACACTTGCTTAGGCTGTGATCCTGCTAAGTCTGGCTTGAACTCAGTCTGGGCCGATTATCCCACCTCTTTTGTAGCCACAAACCATACTGCCTCGCCCAGCCAACCATTTTGCAAATCTTGGACAGCTGCCCTCAGGGAAATAATCTGTCATGGGAGCTAGAAGAGCCCAAGATTTATTAGTAACATGCTTGCACATGAAAATCAGAAATTCATACACTGTCAGTTAGTAAGTTTGTATTTACTCTCTGGTATGGTAAATACCCTCTCTGGGCAGCAAAAACTGAGCAGTTTGCTTCATAATAAGTCTGTAGGGAATGGTCATAGATAAACTTTACTTTAAAGATTGGGATTTTAATCTAGTGATGCAGTTCATTTCTTTACCAGTGGGGTCTGGGTGTACCTGTTTGTCAGTATGGAGTACTGACTGGTACCAGTTCTTCTTAGGCAAAACCATCACCGGTAGAACAAGTTGCTGATATACCTAGACTTTCATATTTGCATTTAAAGTAGTCTGTGTAATAACATCATTGCCGAAAGGCTCTCCAATTAACTCTGGATTAATCTACTGTCTTGAAGAATGTATTTCTCTAATTTCATTCTATAGAATTTATTCCATGGAACCCCCCACCCCCACCCCATCAAACCTTATTATTCACCTTTCTTTTTGCCTTTCTTCTTCCCTACTCCCCTCACTATTTACCCCTTAGGTTCCTTTTTCTCTGGATTGAGCCAAAGTTACCATCAGTAGAAGATGCTTTCTAGAATGTTCAAGGATTTCTCTGGGGGACAGCGCTTAGGCTGTATCTGCCTCATGATGTGAAGGCCTTGAACATGAGCAAGAAAGCCTGGGTGATGTTGTGCAAGGGTACTGTTTTCCATTTAAGAGTTTTAAAAGTGTGTCGTCCTGCAATGTAGGATTGAATCTTTCCTGTATGTTCATTTTTCTGCATTTGAGGATGAATGTAATTTTAGTAGATGAGCAAGAAGATTAATTGGTTATTCATTACAAATTCTATTACTAGAGTGTTCTTTTTTCCTCCAGTGACCTAGAGTTGTTTATGTGCCAAGGAATCGTGTTACAGTCACTAAATTCGCCAGAGCTGCCCAGTGGTATGGATACTTTAAAAGAATTAATATTAGCAAAGAATGGAGGTCTGAAAAGTGGTTGCTAATGGGAGAAATTACTTTATTAATGCTTGGCGCTAACTGGAATGTTCTCCTCTTTTCCATATGTTTTCCTATTTGTTGTTTCTCATTGCATTATTACTCGTGACATGTATCTTATTAATATTATATAATATATCCATATATAAGATCACTTTTCACTCATAAATGCCCCTTTTCTCTGCATACATTTGTTCCCATTTTCCTAAAATAGCTGTATAGGCTATTTCAATAAAGTGTATTTTGACTTAAAGAAAAATAGGAAAGCTCTTTTCCCTAAACTTCATACTCACACTGGTGGTAAACAGAATAATGGCCCCCAAAGATGTCCATGTCCATGTCCTAATCCCTGGAACCCGTGGGTATGTTACATTAAATGGCAAAAGGAGATTAAGGTTTAAACCTGATGGAATTAGGGTTGCTAATGGACTGACTTTAAAATGTGGAGATTATCGTGGATATTATCCAGGTGGCCTCAGCATAATCACAGGGGTCCTTTAAATGTGGAAGAGAAATTCGGAAGGAGGTCAGAGTAATTAATGTAGTATGAGAAGAACTCAACCGGCCTATGCAGGCTTTGAAGGTGGAGGCAGAGGGCCACAATTCAAGAAACATGGGTGACCGTATGGGTAACCTTCCAGAGTTATTCTTGAATAATAAATGCATGTATGTATTTTTTTCTTTTTTCTTTTACGTAAATGAGAGTTTACAGTCCATATTTTTATACTGCTTGAGTGTTCGCTTTTTAAATTAAGTGTTTAAAAAAGACGTAGAGACTATCATTTAGATCGAGTGCATTCTTTTAAGAAAACGTCTCCAGAGTGGTCCTGATGGGCCATTAGGTTGTTTTCGGTTTAGGCTATTACCAATCTTCGTGAATATACAGAAATATATTTGCAGCATAAATTCCTAAAAAATGAAGTTGGTATATCATTTCATGAATTTAAAATTTTGCTGGATATTGCTAATTACTCTCCAAAGAAGTATCCAACTTATGCTCTGTTTTATAGCCTCTCTCTGGGCTAGATTGTACCTTGATTTTTAATTACAGTGAAGTGGAAAGTGTAAGACACTAAGAGACAGAAACTAGACAGAGTATCACTCTGTCTTTATTCCCTGTTGAGTATAATGCCAAACACTGTGGCATGACTGCCGGGAGGCATTCTTCAATTGTCCAGCTGATCTGGTCCTTGGCAACTATGTGATTCCTTCTTTGTGATGAGAATGGACATAGGTACTCTGACATGCTCTGCAGCCTAGTTTCTCTGGGATGATTGTGCAACCATAACTGGGGGGAAGGGAGGCCACACAACATCCAACCTTGTCTTTTACGCTGTGTGGGATACTGATGGCCACAAAAACACAATATTTAGCTAATGTCTATGAATTCTGCATACTGTTGTTCTTCTGTTTTGGAAACATGCATCCTGTCTCTAGAATGGGCACAAGACTTCGGCATATTTTGATTTGGTAACAATAAATGTTAGTCTAATGAGCAGGAAAAATTATGTAGCACTTTCAGGGTCATTGGGTCTCCCTTAAGACATTTTCTCCCAAGAGTCTTCCATAAGACATTATCAGCAATAATGTATGACAAGTACCTGCTGTACTCAGCCTCACAGTGCCCTGTGTTAATAAATTTTTAAAAACGACACTTCTACCACTTCCTGGTTCTGTGATGTTAGGAAGATTACATAGCTTTCTCATCTATAAAATGAGATACCATGGTAAGCATGATAAATTTTTATAATTATTATTGCTATAATCTTTGTCAACCTGATAGGTAAAAATAATATCTCATTTTAACTTGTTTCTTTAATTATGAATGAGGTAGAACATTGTTAAATACGTATAAATATTTTATTGATGCATAATAACTTATTTTAAATAGGAAGATTAATCTTTTTTTCTGCCATAAATAAATAAATTTTTCCAGTTTGTCATTTGTCTTCCTATTTATGACATTCTTCTCTCATGGAGGTATTTTAATTTTTATATGGTCAGATTTATACATTTTTTTTGTTTATGGCCTTTGTTTTGTGTCATGCCAACAAAGGCTCTCCCTTCTCCAAGATTGAAAAAAATTATAGACATCCTATATTTCCTTCTAGTATTTTTATGCTTTTCTTTTTTACTTTTGAATCTTTGATCCAGTTAGAGGTTATTTATTTTCTTTTTAAGGCAAAATTTATTCCATTAAATGTTAAAATGAAATTTTGCATAATTTGTAGGGCCTTTATGTTAATTGTATAATACATTTTAGCATAGTGGTTCCACTCTGTATGTATTATTTTCTTTTTCCTTACTTTCTTATAAGAGTTTTGCCACTTGGTATATATTCTTTCATCATGATGATAATTAATTCTTTTTTTCTTTTAAATTTTCTAACATAACTGTTTATGTGGTAAGTAATATTTTGAACCATCATTGCAACACACAAAACAATTCACCTTTTTGTTGTAGAACTAACATAGTAACATATAAAGGATTAAATAGACATTCAAGAATGAATTTTCATTGAATCATCACAAAACACATGCTATTGATAATCTTTGGAACACCTTATTTATTGTTTTCTAAAAGCTTCTAAAACCTTCTCATGTCTGATTGCAGCAATTTGAAGGAAGAAAACGTATTTAGTCTTAGTAATTTTTTATTATTATTTTTTAAGACAGGGTCTCACTCTATTGCCCAGGCTAGAGTGCAGTGGTGTCATCATAGCTCACTCTGTTGCGCAAGTGAGAGCTATGTGGTGTCATCATAGCTCACTGCAGCCTCAAACTCCTGGGCTCAAGTGATCCTCTTGTGTCAGCCTCCAGAGTAGCTGGGACTGACTACAGGCATGCAATACCATGCTTGCCTAATTTTGTTTGTTTGTTTGTTTGTAGATATGGGGTTTCACTATTGTCCAGGCTGATCTCAACCTCCTGGGCTCAAGTGATCCTCTGGCCTCAGCTTCCTGAAGTGCTAGGATTACTGGCGTGAGCCTATGCGCCCGGCCTGTGATTTTTTATTTTTACTTAAAGCCTCCCAGTGGAGGAATAAAAATAAGTTGTTTATGCTTTATAGTCTTAGAGTTGTTTAAAATTGGTATTAATAAAAATAATGACTAATGAAGCAAGCATTGGTGTGCATTGCTGGGACATTTGAGACTATTCTTTTTCAATCTTTCCATTGGGGCCTAACAAAGTTCTGTTCTGCCTATTTGAAGAAGTCATATGTTTGAGACAAATTAAATTTTCAGGTCAAGAAATATTTACTAGATTAAGCATATATTACTTCTGTGATAACTGTATCATATTCTCAAGACTTCTCAGAGAAGGTCGGGAGTTCCCTGTATTGTTTAATTGCCTTCAGCCAATTAAGGCTTGTCATGAGTGGGGTCTAAAGGGAGCCTGACCTCATCCCAAGATGAGGAAGTGATTGTACACCATCATAATACATAGATGTTGCTATTCATTGCAATCTCTTGGAATATTTCATGGATGTTACTTTAGTTTTTCAGATTTTATTATTAGTGGTATTAATTTTTAAGTCCAAACTTGCAAATAACATCACCACACCCCTGTGAGATAGCGAGTATTATTTCCATTCCCAGTTGCAGAGATTCTAGTTGACTATTAGTGTCTGCTTTGCCTGAGGATGAAAATGGTACAGTCTGTATTTCTTAACTTTCCAGCCAGTTTTCCTTAATTACATTTGTGTTTCTCAGGGTCAAAGAGATTTTGAGAGGATACGTTCTTATCAGCAATGGCTGCAACTCTGAAGAACGGTACTTACTCTGCCTCTTGAACTACCCCTGCCTCTAAACTAAAATTACTTACTTTTCAACAATTATTGTTCTTTCAGAGTACATATCTCCAGGATGGGTACTTAAACACTTACCTTTTCCCTTTTCTTCTCTTTCAGATGTCTTTTTACCTTGGCTTCATAGAGAAAAGAAAGGGTATTGTTGCAGTTTTGGTTTACATATCTGATGGAATGTTTCATTTTAGTGACAGGGATTGGCTGGCATAGGGTATCTTTCTAACAAAACAAATTTAACATCACTTATTTGCTTAAAAACCTAATAAAGTCAGTACTATTTGAGAGCTTGACATGTACTAGACACTGTCTAGCTGTTTTGTGTATTTAATTCATGTAATCCCTAAGGTAGGTTTTATCCTTCCATTTTATTCAGGAAAAAATGAATTCAGAGAAGTTTTAAAGAAGTCTGTCTATGGCTGCACAACTGTGTCAGTGCCAAGAGTCAAAACCATGACTCCATGACTTCAAATGTTTGTTCATTCATGTAGTCTTACCTATCCAAATACCATTTATGTGCAGCTATCTCCCAAATTGATATCTCTAGTCTAGGCCTCTATAATCTAGACCTGTAGTCTAGTCCAGACCTTTCTGAACTCGAGACCTGCTTGTCCAGTGGCCTAGTTGACATCTCCACTTAGATGTCCCATAAATATCTCTATCTGAACGTATTCCAAAACTGATTTCTGATGCCTCTCCCACCTGCTACTTGCCTAGTCATCTCCTTCTTAGGTTGTGACTGCTCTATCCTTCTAGGTACTCAAGCCAAAAACTTTTGAGGTCATGCACGGCCCCTTTACTTCTTACACTCCACGTGTACTCTGTCAATAAATGTTGTTGGCTTTACCTTCAAAATATATCACCATTACCTCCACCATTACTACCTTGGTCCAAGACACCATCTTCTATCTGGATTACTATAGAGGACTTCTGATAGGTGATGCTGTGTTCACCCTTGCTTCTCATCAGCCAGAGAAAGCCTTTTCCAACACCAATCAGACCTTGTGACTCTTCTGTTCAAACCCTCCAGTAGCTTTCCCTTACCCTCGGAGTTACCTCTCTGATCTTACCTTACCTTCCATTATATTTCTTCTTGCTGACCTGCTCTAGCTACACAAGCCTTCTTGCTTTTCCTTGAACACACCAGGCAAGCTGCTGCCTTAGGGTCTTTGTGCTTCATGTTCCTTCTCTCTGAAATGTTCTTTCTCCCTGCATGGCTCACTCCCTCATTTCTTCTAGTATTTTAGCAAATGGTACTTTCTCAGTGAGGCCTACACTGACCACCTCACTTTCTAGCACTCCTCTCTCTTACCCTATTTTATTTTCCTCCATTGCTCTTATCACATTCTAATAGATTATACAATTTATTTATTAATGCATATTGTCTATTATCTACATCTTCTGGCCTTCCACTCCCAACCAAAACTTCCATAAGGACAAGGACTTTTGTCTGCTTGGCTCATTGTTGTATGCCTAGCACTTGCATCAAGACCTGCCCATTGTTGCTGACCAGTAAAATCTGTAGAATGAATAAATTTATTCACAAACAAGTGTGCTAAGAGTGAGGGATATAGAGACTATCCCTTGCTCTCAAGTTTTTAGTTGATTCTACCCTTTTAGGATTTCTACCTTGCAGTTAAAGGGAAATCAAGTTGTAGAGGTTGTAACTCCTAGTGGTGAAAGGAACCAGCATGTGTCGAGCAGTTGCTTTGTACCAGATGTTTCATATGGGCAGATAGAATGTGTTCATTTACACCTAACAACAATCCCTTGAGGAATATCTTGTCTGTGTTTCGCAGATGAGGAAACTATGGTTCAAGAAAATTATGCACCTTGCTGAAAACCAACCTCCCTGTAAGTGGCATAAGGAAGAGTCGTACCCCTATCTGTCTGTCAGTGGTGCTTTTTCCACTTTGCCCTAGTGCTTTTCTAACAGTTCCCCGTCACCTGTAGGGTGAGCCCCATTTCCTTACCATGGCATGTAAGACCCTCCCTTGTCTGCATTCAGCCTGTCTGGAAAGCCTTAGTTTTTTTCTCTCTTCTGGGGCACTGCCAACTCCAGCTTTTCTTTAAAGTCTTGCTTTTCACCTAAGAGGGCATATGATTGCAGTTTCACACCTATGCAAAGTGTTTTTCCTCTAACTGAAATGCCTTTCTTCCCTTTGAATCGTAGCTCATGTTACTTCCATGAAGCCTTTTTGAAAGCTTCTCTTGGCGATGTAGTTGGTCCCTGCACACTGCTCCTTGCAGTGCCACCTGTTATCCCTGCACTGTGTTCTGGTTAGTCCACCAGGAATGGGGCTTTCTTCTATTCTTTGTTTTACCAGTGCCTAGGACAAGGCCTAGAATATACTGTATACTCAACAAATGTTTCTTTACTTGTGATGTAATGGTGATTTGAGCTGCAATGGATATTGGAAACTCTTAGGCATTTTGAATTTAGCAATGGAGGCATAATAGATTTAATCTGAGTAAAGTCTACATGACACCTCAGAAATACCCTGTGGATGAAGCACTCATGTATTCATTTCTATAGAGCAGTTATTAAGTGCATTGACTTAATGGGCTCCAAACCTGCCCTGCCACTTACTTCAGGTTTAACTCTGGTAAGTTACCTATCTCTCTGAGCCTCTTCTTTGTCTATGAACTGGATGCTGGTATTGGTACCTACCTATGTTGCCAGGAGGATTTAATGACAATGCATGTAAAGGGCCTGCCACATATTGAACACTCAGTAAATATATGTAACTACGGCAAAGATTTCTGGAGGAGTATTTATACTAAATGGTCAATCTAAATTACATTGAACGAAATACTATACTAAGGACATCAGTCATTAAAAAACAGGAAAGCCCATTGTTTTTTTGTGTTACCTTGTGGGTTCATCCTTCAGAATTATTTCTGCTACTCATCTCTTTTTCTATATAGAGTCCCATTTGAAGTGATAAGTTAAATATTTTAAACATCTGAATGAAGAGGCTTTAGAAATGGTTATTGCAGGGGAAACAGTTGGAACCTGGGAATTCTGTGTTTCATCAGAACAACTTAATTACAGGCAGTGACAATCATAGTGTTTATGAGATGCTGTAGGGAGAGGTTTTACCAAGTAGAGTATTTCACTTGTGAGAACTATCTTGCCCAGAATCTGTCCGGAGAGCCGTGTGTACGCTGTCCATATGACAGAATTGTTTAGAGAGTCCTCTAGGAAAATTTAGAACCCTGCAAATGTGCATGTCTAGCTGCAATCCAATTTTACTTTAACTTAGTGTCTGTCGGTCTATGCTCTGTTCATCATCAGAGGACTTCCTAGGCTGGCAATAATTAAAGGATTTGGATTAAATAGATGTAATGTGAAGTCTGTGACATTTGAGGGTAGGTTAGTCAGCTTAATACCAGGTGTTTGGAGACTGGGAATGTTTTTTGTGATTATAAGTCTCCATGCCAAATTTTTATTTTAGAAATTGGCCTGAGAGGGCATGCTGAGGAATCAAATGCAAAAGTAAACAATGACTTAAGGACTCAGCTTGGAAGTCAGGGGTTTGTTTTTTCTTTCTTGCCCTAATTATTACATTCAAGTTGACCCTTGAACAATACCAGGGTTAGGGACACGATCCTCTCCCCCTCACTGCCCCCCCAAAAAACTTTAGTACTCTACTCGACTGGCTGGAAGCCTTACCGATAACATAAATGGTTGATTAACACGTATTTTAGCATGTATTTTGTATGTTATTTGTATTATATGCCATATTCTTATAATAAAGTAAGCCAGAGAGAAGAAAATTTAAAAGATCATAAGGAAGAGACAACATATTTGCTGTCGATTAGGTGAAAGTGGATCGTCATACAGGTCTTCATCCTCACTGTCTTCACGTGGAGTAGGCTGAGGAGAAGGAAGCGGGGAGGTGAGAGGGGAGGCAGGAGAGCCAGGCACATACCATGTAACTTTTTGGAAATACATTGCAATTTCTGTCAGGTACTTCTGCTTTTTCATTTTTCTAAAAATGTTTGTATACTGTACCAATCCTTCCTTCACCGTTTGCTTTAGTTTCAATATCCGTGTCACAGAAGGGTCCATGTAGTGAAAGAAGTCAAAAGCAGTCTTGAATAGTCAGAGCCATTCTGCCAGATTTTCTAATGTCAATTTGTTTTCTGGCCCTCTGCTTCTATGTCTTCTTCCTCATAGTCTGACACTGGTTTGGAAGCACTCACCGTCCTCAGGTCGTCTTCTTCTAATTCCTCTGGTGTGGTATCTATAATGTTAGCTCCTGGATTTCTCCAAGATCCTTAGCTTGAAACCCTTCAACCCCCATCTTTTTTGCCGTATCCTCAATCTCTTTATGATTGCCTTGATGGCCTCTGTTTTAAGTCCTGTGAAGTCATGCACAACATCTGGACACAGTTTTTTCCAGCAGGAATTTTTCGGAAGTTGCAGGCTTGATGGCTTTTACAGCGTTGTGTATAACAACAATGGCTTCTTTAATAATATAATTCTTCCAGATTTTCATGATCTTCTCTGTATCGTGGTTTTTTTGCATAGCATTGACAATCCTTTCTATAGAGTATGGGGTGTAATGAGCCTTAAAGGTCCTTATGACCCCCGATCTGGAGGCCGAAATAGAGAAAATTATGTTTAGAGGCAAGTAGACCACTTCAGTACCTTCTGTGTTAAACTCATGGGGTTCTGGGTGGCCGGGGGCATTGTCTAATATCAAAAAAACTTTAAAAGGCAGTCCCTTATTTGCAGGTACTTCCTGACTTCAGGGACAAAACATCGATGCAACTAATCCAGAAAAAGCGTTCTCATTGCCCAAACCTTCTTGTTGTACAACCAGAAGACTGGCAGCTGGTGTTTATCTTTTTCCTTCAAGAATCAGGGTTTAGCAGGTTTATCGATAAAGGCAGTCTTGGTTGTAAACCTGACTGCATTTGCGCAAAGCATTAGAGTTAGCCTGTCTCTTCCTGCCTTAAATCCTGGTGATTGCTTCTCTTCCTTACTAATAAATGTCCTTTGTGGCATTTTTTCCCCAGAATAGGACATTTTCCTCAGCATTGCAAACCTGTTCAGGCAATTACCCCTTCTCCTTAATGATTTTCTTAATGACATCTGGGAACTCGTCTGCTTCCTCTTGGTTGGCAGAAGCTGCTTCTCCTGTTATTTTGACATTTTTTTTAAGCCAAACCTCTTTGAAAAATTAACAAACCATCCTTTGGTGGCATTAAATTGTTCAGCTTTAGATTCTTCACCTTCCTTTTGCTTTGAATTGTGATATAATGACTTCATTTTTTTCTCAAATTGCATTAGACTTTATAGGTATGCCTTTCTTGTAGCAATTCTGCACCCACATACATTTTGTGTTTGCACCTGCTGATATAGCTGTAGAGAGAGCTGA
>RJWJ010006971.1:0-59688 GCA_004363605.1 Indri indri | reverse complement strand
CTCAAACTCCTGGGCTCAAGCAATCCTACTGTCTCAGCCTCCCGAGTAGCTGGGACTACAGGCATGTGCCACCATGCCCGGCTAATTTTTTCTATGTATATTTTTAGCTGTCCAATTAATTTCTTTCTATTTTTGGTAGAGACGGGGTCTCGCTCTTGCTCAGGCTGGTCTCGAACTCCTGAGCTCAGAACGATCCGCCTGCCTCGGCCTCCCAGAGTGCTAGGATTACAGGCGTTAGCCACCGTGCCCGGCCTAGGTATTTCAATTAATATTTCTCGGAGAAGGAACACTGGCATATCTTGTAATGTAAGGAGAATACAGGTGACCAGGTGTCAAGCTATGATGTTAGGTGACCAGGGACATAGAACCACTCATGATGCCTCATCAAAAAAGAATGCCCTTTGCTGATTCTAAGTGTATGCAAAGCGGATTATTTGCATCATCTCTTTATTGTTATCTTCTTTGCTTAACCTCCTCCATGCCAACCCAAGCCTCCCCAACAATTTCCCTAAAATTTTACTTGCAGAACTCTGTTAACCCAAGTACGTTATAGCTGGTCTTTTCACAATTTTCACATTTACCAGGCTGGCTGGATATTATAGAATTAAAGAGATGTCTCCCCAAATGATGTAGTATCGGAGGGAGAAGCTCAAACCCCTGAAGACTTACATGTGTTTCTAAAAGCATGTTTAATTTCGGTGTCTCCAAACATGTACTAGTAATTGCTATATCGTTCTGACACAATGTGGACACATTTATCTGCCACTTTTTCCAGTTCTAATTACTGTGGTAGTGACGTTGGCACTCATCCTCTCTACCCTGCAAGAGACAGAAGGGCATCCAGGGAGCAGACCCCACTCACACCCACATGATTGCCTGCCTTTCTGAGGCCAGGTTGGTTCTCGCTGATCTCTCCTCAGAACGCTGTGCCTGGAACTTTGGTGTGTAGGGTTTGACCACTGTCTTTCCCCTGACAGTCAGGGAGCCCACCTTTCAAGGGGGTACGGGGTTGGCATGAGGTCAGGCTCCTGGTTAGAGTATCTGTGATGCATCTTGAGTTTTCTCTACTCCCCATCTATTGATCCGAGACCACACAACTTCCCTTTCCTCCACTTGGGAAAATGGTGGGTGGTCCATTAGATGAGTCAGTGCCCAGTGGTCCTAAGTAGTGAGATTTATTCAGAGTAAAATCAAAATAGACATATTGTGCCCCTTCCATCCACCATAGGACCTGACCCTCACCCACCAAGGCTCCAGAGTTGGGGGTGACTTTGGGCATATGGAGAATAACTTTTCAAGTCATTATTTTCCTGGGGCTTGGACTATGTGGATTTTGTCAAAGAACTTTTTTTTTTCTTTTTAAAAAACTAGTACTTTTTGGGGATATAACAAACCTGAGACTGCAGGAATTCAGTGTTTCTCGGAATCTCTTTTAAGAATTACATGAGTTAAAAAATCATTGCATTGAGATCCCGGGGCACTGATGCACCTCACAGACCATGTCAGGTGGGGGACCAGATGTTGGGTCCGTGTTCCCTGGTTCTTGGTTCCCAGTACTGAAGAATGGTTACTGGTACCGAGTCGACGGAGCAAATGAGTAGATCAACAGATGTAAGCAAGCAAAGTGACAAAGTTTATTAAAGCATAGTACATTCCAGAGAGGGAGTGGGTCAACCCATAAATGGAGGAGACCCTGAGTTTAACAAGATTTTCCCTTTAATGCTGATTTCCTAATTTTATGTTAAGTGGGGGATGAAATATTCATGGTTTTTCTTGGAAAAAGTGGAGAATTCCTAGAATGGCAAATCCCCCCCATTTTTAACCTTGTAAGGCAATTTCAGGGGGTTGCCATGGTATTTATAAACTGTCATGGCATGGGTGGGTGTGATTTTTACTATGTTAATGAGGGTAGGTTACTTGAGGACACTGTCACCTTACTTGTACACATGTTTCAAAGATCCTCATTTATGGCCTTGGTCATATCTCCACTTTGTGGCCTTTCTATCTCTTTCTGGTTGGTCAGTGTTTGGAGACCCCCTATTATAGACCAAATATCTGGCAAGTCCTTGGGGACCCCTTGACACATAATCTGTTCTTTCTTGAAAGCCCCCCTTCTGGTCAATTTGTTCCTCCTAGTAGACAAAACATCTCCTAATGTCATCTATTTTTGAATAGAAACCCCCTAGACAAAGCATCTGTTCCCCTTCCTCCTTGTCCCAACCTAACAACCATGCCACCCTCCTTGGAGGCCTTGTGCATGTTCACCCGCACGTTACCATTTGTGTAAGTCATGATAGATTTGCACATGGGGCATAAGACACATTCTGAAATCTGAAATCTCTGGCTCCACACAGCAAAGTTTCATCACTCATGTAAAGTCTGATTTAGGTTGAGCGGACCTCCTTAATCCTATAGCTACACCATCCAAAATTTCAAGGTCACTGCTAAAAGGGAAAAGAGGGATTGAGGAGACACACTGGCTTCTAGCTGCTTCCACCTAGAAGCAACATAGTCCTTGATCCTGAACTAGTCACATGGCCCAGACAAGGAGGAAAGAAGATGAGGGCACATTCAGTGAGTGCCAACCCACTCTCTGCCATGTCATTCTTATCTCAAAGTGGTTATGACTTGTAAGGTGAAGATGCTTGTCTTGCTCGGAAAGTGTCTCAAGGTTTGGAAATAGCAGGAGCTCTCTTTAATGTCTTGTATTTCACAGTTCCTAGAATAGCCGATGATCTCCATTCCCCCTGGGAATCACACGGACTGATGCGCTTGGCACCTGCTGGCACACTGTCAGCTAGGAGGTTACTCTCGAGGTTTGCTCATTCACTTCTGTTCCTACCCCTCAGGTTGGCTGTCAACCAGGTGTAGAAGACCATTTCTAAAAAATGTTCACAACTAACCCCCTCCCTTGAATCTTGGTTGGCCTTGTGACTTGCTTTGAATCATAGAATGTGACAGAAGCAACATGGTGCCAGATCTGAACCTGGGCCTTACGGGGCCTTGCATGCCATGGCTCACTGAACAAGTGCAGGCAGCCCACAGGAGGATGGCCCAGTCACCCCCGTCACTGGCAGCAGCGCTGCCCAGCTAACTTGCAGCGGACACATGAAGGGCATGAAGGAGCTCAGTGGAGCTCAGCCTAAATTCCCAAGTGCAGAGATAGGAGTTTAAAACATGGTAGGCATCTTAAGTCACTGAGGTTTGAGGGTGGTTTGTAATAGAGCAATCGCACCAAGGGTTGGTGTGTTCCCAATAGGTTTACGCCAGCTAGATTGCTTTGTAATTACATAACTTAATTATTTAATGAAATACTACTTCAAAAGGATGACATGAGTGTGAAAATGATGAAAATTATTCCTATGAAAATGAAATTGAATGCATTGTAAAGACTTGATAAAAACATGTATCTTAAAAAATGTCAAATAAGCTGTGCATGAGACCTCTGTAATAAATGGAGGGAAAGCCGTAAGAATATAGAAGGATTCTACCTTCGGGTTGTTTCCTACATCTCCTTAAGTTTTTAGTCCATATTAACAAAGCAAAACTGGACAGCACAGATGGATCGCATTGTGAGAGTGAGACGAAAGCCACTGCACAGAGACATACAATAATTCTATGGTTTAAGGAAGATCGAATTTTATTTATTTGTTTGTTTTTCTATATAGGCGTCCAAGGTGAGTATTCTGGGTTAGAGAGAAGTCTGTTTTGTGTAATCATTCAGGCATATAGTTTTTTTTTTTTTTCTGGTAAATCATTTAGATTTGTAGATCCATAGGTCCTTGTTGTTATTTAAATGGTTGAAAGCATGTTTTCATGGGTTCTGGAATCAGGAAGAGGAGAGGGAGCGTGGAGGAGCCAGAACCCTTACCTAAGGCATCAGTCCAGAAGTGACACACATCACTTTTGCAAGCATTCCGTTGACAAAGACTCAGTCACATGGCCATACCTAACCATAAGGGAGACTGGGAGATGTGTGACGATACTGGGGCAGAAACATGCTGAGCTATAATCCTATTAGTATAGAGAGGGAGAGAATGGATTTAGGTGAAGAGCCAGCAGTCTCAACCAGGAGGCTGCATGCTGACTATGGTTTTTGCAAGAAAGACACTGGGAAGCTTGACTCAAGGGACCCATACCCAGTGGAAAGGCCTTGGTGAGCAGATAAGCATTTCCATGTTCTAAATTAAAATAACATGCTTTTGATAGGATGTATCTGATTTTATAACTTGTAGCCTTGATTTCTTAAAATTAATTGGCCAGTTATAATGGCCTTGCTTATGATAAACATGAGCATTTTTTATTATTTCTTTCTCTAGGGTTCTTTAATATCTCTGTATCATATTTTTCCTTTTATTTTCATTTTTGGGGGATCAAGAATATGGCAGACACTCGAGTGCCTACATATTGTTTTGAAATGATGTATACATTTCTGAAATAGCCTCCTGTTTTTACAAGAAAATGTAGCATTAGCTCAGTGCTTGAGATGTGGCCAACTCACTAAGTCTAAATTTATTCATTCCCCAGTCAGTCAGTGCCAAAAGAAGATAAGGTTAAAAATTAAAGATGAAGAGAAGGCACTTCTCAAGCCCGATTTTGCTTCCATACCGCACCTGCTAAACAAGTTAGACTAACTCCATTATCCTGGGAGCCGAGGACACGAGGGCTTGATTTCTGGCAATGCAGTGAATTGTTGGAAGTCCCCGTCAGAGCTGCTTTCTGTAAACATCTGATTTTGTCCTACTGCACCAAGGAGAGCCATTCGGAAGATTGTGTGCCGGCCCTTGGTTTGAGCATGTGCCACTTAAGAGTGCCGTGGTTTGAGGTCAGCTCTCCCGGGCTTGTCCCTGAGCCAGGAAGACTCCAGTTTCCGATGTGCCTGTTCAGGGTGCCTACCCTGCTTCGTCCTCGGTGCTTCTTAAGGAATCATCAGCCTTGTCATCTCACCCCCGCCCCCACATCTCCCTCAGTTTACATCGGTGGGCCTGACTCTGGAAGGGATTTTGGAATAAAAGAATATTGTCAAACTTCAGAGGAAGTCATACTCCATTTGTCTACCGGAGTTCTCTGAAGACTTGGCCTAACAGTGACAATGTCAAAGAGGCTAAATAGATACTCAGCAACAGGATATGACGGATATTTTACAGTTCGGCAGTGTGAGAGGGCTGGTGCGTCAGCTTCCTGTTATTGTCTGTCTGCTCGGTACAGATTTGGGAGATACTGTTTATTAAAGGCAGGATCTTTTCTTTTTTCTTTATTAAATAAAGAGAAACAGAGCTCTGCTGCAAGCAGTCAGAAATTCAAAGTCGCTACATTCTCAGTGTAGATTTAGGCAGTGAAGGTCCTGGTAGCTCCTGCTTTTGGAAACCTGTCGCGAGCCAGACATTGACCTAAAACTTTACGTGTGTCATTTCATTCAGCCTCCACAACAATCCTGTGATCGTTGTCTTCATTTACAGACAGGGAGTTGAGGATCCAGAGAGATTAAAGGACCCTCCTAACATCCAGCTATCAAGTTGTGGAGCTGGTATTCAAATCCAGTTTTCCTCTCTTAGTCATAGCTTAGAATGAAGGGCACACAGGAACAGTGTTTATTCCAGAAAATCAAAAAAGGTGCATTTCAGGATTCAGCATTCCCAGAAAAGAGGTCTGTCTGCATTGCTCACTTTGTGGAGGATGCTTGACAGCACAGGAAAACGAAGGCAAATTATAATTCCTGATGTGGCTGGGACAGTTACCACTCCTCTCTCAGAGCAAGTAATATGAGTATTTCCCCATATTTTGTCAAGGCCTGACCATGGACTTATCTTCTCTGCTCCAATTTTGCATGTGCTCCTTGGCAGCTCTGGACAGATATCTTTCCATAGAAGGCTCTGCTGCGGCACTTCCTCCATGCAGATCATGCCAGAGCCCATTTCATCAGCCTGTTCTCTAGCTTGAAACGTACTCAGAATGTGTCACTTCCGAATTTCCACATAACCTTGGGGTTTAGGAATGTGAGTTGTTTTTTCCTGTTCTTTCTGGAAATCTCTGTTTTAAACTAGAGAGGAAGAAGCTATTCAGGTGCTCATCAGATTCATTGAAAGTACCGTCTGGCTTTGGTAAACGATGCAAATGGTGAAGTCCCTATTAGAACCCAGACCTCACAGTCACAAGTGCAAAGTGATTGGAGGAATGGGGGGCGGGCAGGGGGAGTGTGAAGGGGAGGAGGCCAAGGACTGCAGCAGGCCGGAGAGGAATGATGTGCACCCCCCACGTGAAAGGCTGGCGCCCCTCCACTGTGCCCTTGTAGTGTTCTGTGCTTCCTTCTCTGTGGTATTAGAATTGCTGGTTCTCTTCTCTGTCCTCCCCTCTGGACTGTGACTCCTTGAGGGTAGTGCCTGACATTTACCAGAGGATCAGCAAATATTTATTGAGTGAATGAACCAATGAATAAGAGCTCTGATCTTCAATTCAGGTGAATATATACATTTGATATATATCTCAATATATGTCTACATATATCTCAAAACTCACTTTAATCCCCCCTCTAGAATGGAATAGATTTTAGAGGAAGGCCATTTGAGTTAATATTCTATGTCTAGAGTTGTACTTTAGTATTTTGCCCTAACAAAGTTTTCACTCCTGACCGCACGTTGCAATCACCCGAGTATTTTTTAAAGCTAGCAAGAATCAATACTCTGCCTTCCTTCCTCTGATAGTCTAACTTAATTGCCTGGGGTAGGGCCAGTGGAAATCAGAATTTTTAAAAAAGCTTCCTAGATGTTTCCACTGAGCAATCAGGGTTGAAAATCACTGTCCCTCACATACCTGGAGCAACTATACCTTATGGCTGACGTAGCACACAGACAGGTCACGTCCTGCAGACTCCGAGGCTTGCGGGGAAATACAGAAGACAAGGACATTTTCTGGAAGCCCCACTAGGGCTCAGCTAAGATGCTGCTATTAAGTAACTGCTCATCTGTAGAACATGGAAGCAGGAATTTAACTGCTGTCCTAAGAGAGCCTTGGCATTTTTCCTGTATCATCTCTCTCCTCCCAAAGTTTCAGTGTAAGAATAATGGCTTATCTGACAGATCTGAGAAGGAGTTAAATGTGTAGACACAACTTCCTGGTAGAAATGGCTGAACTGAAGACACTAAAATTAGGAACAAATGTTTAAGTCTCTCTTGCCCTGACAATAGAGTTTCGAACTGTGTTAAAATGCTCCGATGCCTGAAACGTCCTGTGTATGTGGTCAATGGAACGAGAACCATGATTGTTTTTCCTAAGCTATCACAGGCTTAAAAAGTTCTCTGGCTTCACTGATTTCTGAATCCGTGTGCCTCTGTGATGGAGTTTGTCCATGAGGCCACTCAGGTCAGCTTCCTTTCTGCTGAATGCTGGGGGGAAACACAGGAAGTGGAAAGACCAACTGTGTTTTCCTTTTACTGTTAAACCTCTATGTTCTTAGTATATCTGTGTCTAGCTTGCCATTTCCTTTTTCTTTAAGGATTTAAAAAGAGGATTTGGCTTCACGCCTTTATCCCGTATCCTTTAAAGGAAAAAGAAGGATGTGCACAGATGCCACTGCCTTGGAGTTTCTGAGAACAGGCACATAATGTGCTTTTCCAGGGTAAATTGCAGAGAAATGGACCTTTACAAACACTAAGCATATTCCCTGCATGAGTTTGGCTAATAGTTTTACATACAGGAGTTTTGATTAACTGTTGTCAAGAACTGTGGAAGGTCTGAGATTTTACCCCCTTGCAAGCTAACAGATTAGCCTGCCTTGGTTTCATGGATGTTGGCACAAGACCGGAGGCTCCTGAGTGAGAGACAAAGAGCTTTATTACTCACAGCAGTAGCAGTGGCCAGAATATTAGCAACTTCTTGTGGCCAGGTGATACAAACAGGACCAGGTGATGCCTGCACAGGCAGTGGGTTGTGTTACAGGAGAGGACCTCTCAGCTTGTGGAACCCAGATCTTTTACGCTGGGCAAAGCACGCCCGCCCTGTGCTCCAGAGCGCGACACTATCTGTCTTCCAAGGCTATTCGCTAAACAAGGATCCTTGAGAAGATAGTCTGAACCAAGGACTGTCAGTGCTTCTGCTTGTGAGACACATGGAAACACCTGCCATCCCTAAGGAATTGTAAGTCAGGAATAACATGGAGTGCTCATGGAATGTGGATAAAATCGAACACTGACGGAGATGGTAGACTTTATAAAATTCCCTAGACCCCATCTCAAATGGAACCAGTGAGTACACAGTTCCCTCATGTATCAGCAAGCATTTTCTGTCTAACAAACCACCCCACAGAGAAGTGACTCAAAGCAACCAACCCTTATTTAGCTCAGAATTCTGTGGGTTGGCTGGGTGGTCCTTCGGGTCCTGGTGGGCTCAGCTGATGTCAGCTGGGCTTATGCATGCATGAGCTGGTGTTTGTCAGACTGTCAGCCAGGACAACAGAGACAACTGGCCAAGTGTCTGTTGTCACCCAGCAGACTGGCCCAGGCATCTCCATGTGCCAGCAGTCATGGGGGTCTCAGGAGCAGTGAGAGAGCAAGCCCCCACATTCGAGTGCTTTTAAAACCTCTGCATCGCCTGTGCTGAAGCCCTATAACAAAAGGAGGTCATGTGGCCAACCTGAATTCAAGAGTGGAGAAATAGACTTCACCCCTTGAGAGAGGGGAAGAATTTGCCATCTTCCACGTTGCGGATATATGGTGGGCTACTTTTATCTCATCGACTTTCATTCTCACTTGATGAACTGTTTCAAGTTTAGCGGCTGCGGAATTTAGGGAAACTTGAGTGTATTATTCAGGGTATAACTATTCATGGGTTTTAATCCCCCTCCTGGTACCAAAATCTGTATTGGAGTTCAACCAGAGATGCAGCACCAGTAGGAGATCTATATCTATATATTTATATTTTTCTACATCTATGTATCTATATATCTGTATCCATATCTATATCTCTATCTGTTAATATTCGTCTATCTATCCATTTCTCCACCCATCCATAAATCTATCCACTTACTTATTACAAGGAATTGGCCCATGTAATTGGTACTGACCAAGCAAATCTAAAATCCATAGGGCGGGTCCTCAGGGTTGGAAGATCACAGGCAGACTGGAACTCACAGGCACGGGTTGAGGCTACTGTACACAGGAAGCATTTCTTTTCTTTTCAGGGAAGCCTCAGCTCTAGTTTGGAGGTCTTTTATCTGAGTGATTAGGCCTATCCAGATTATTCAGGATAACCTCTCTTACTCAAAGTCAACTTATCGGAGAATTCAATTATGTCTGCAAAATACCTTCACAGCAGCACCTAGATCAGTGTTTGGTTGAATAATCGGGCACTGTAGCCCGGCCACATTGACACAGCAAAAAAACCATCACACATGGGTTGGATTGAGGGATAGGGTAGAAGAGAGGCTTGAGCACGTGCTCGAAGGTCTGAATGAATTCCTTGGTGCTTCCCTAGGCAGAAGAGTAGCTGATTCAGTAAACTGATAATTTTCTAATGTAGTAATAATCAGCCAATACAATAATAACCTACCCTAATTGTGACCCATGTGAAAAGGGCTAAGAGATGTTGGTGAGACCCTGAGAAACACTGAGATTAAAGGGTAGGGACCAGGAGTAAGTGGGTGCAAACAAGCCTTGAGGGGCTGTGGATGGGTGGCCTGCCTCTGATTGCACAGGGACTTATTCTCAAGTCTTGAACATGCCACTTCACCTTCCTTGCCTCTCAGATTTTTCACCTATAAGTAATGATTGCTTCCAGCAATAATTTAGCTTAAGTTTTATGCATTGAAAAATTCCACATCTTCATGTACATATGCACACACACATACACAGTACTCCACACTCACACACATGTGTGTTTACACAACAAGCCTTCCTGCAGAGGAGTTCAGACACAGGCAAAACTTGAAGACTAGGAAACTAATGTCAGTAATCTTAATAACTGAAATGACTTTACATTGCATTTTTTGGATGTCATTCAAAACCGGGCACACATTCAACTTTGGGTCAGGGTCAAAATGTGTACACTGAGATACTACCATAGACAAGAAACTCTTTGTGGGTTCCTTGGAACCTTTTTTGTCCCTTCCCCCGGCCCATCCAAATATTCCAAATACTCCAACTGCTTTCAACACCTAACATTTTATTAACAACAGAAAAGCCTTCCTTTCATTCAATATTAGAAATAAACTTAAAATATAAAATATACTTGGGAGAGTTAAGAAGGTGAGCAACCGGTTCACAGCAAGAGGCCAATGGCAGATTATTTCACTTCTTTTTTAGATTTTGATGAAATATAGGAACACCTTTATGGAGGGCTCAATGGACAGAGGCCACCACTGCTTGGAGAGATGAGAGTCAAAAGATGGCAGAAGACTGAATAGGGGTATTGATGCCTGGTGGTTTGGTTGAGAGCTGGCCCAACTGATCTACCACACAGAAGTTTCAAGAAGTTCTGCTGATTTGTGCTTTTATTTTCTTGATCCTTCTTAAGAAAACAATTATAGTCATATATGTGGCCAGTCAAGTCCATGTGATTATAATGAGTTTGTATCAGATTCATTTGCATTTTCAAAGGGAAGTTGATCATGAAAAGAGCTCTTCCTTTCCAGGCTGTAGCTCCCAGAGGTAGATGTAAACAAATGCTGATGTGGGACTTGTTGGCAAAACCATCCCAGGATTTCTTCAGGCGACAGGAAGAGTTGAAGTTCTAAAAATATATCTTGAGGGCAAAATAAGCCCAAGGCAGCTGGGCTTGGCCAGCAACCCTGAAGAGACAGATTCTGTGTTCGTGAGGTGGCAGTAATGGCAGCGTGCGTGCTCTGAGTGTCAGATGAGGTAGTCCATTGGAAAGCGCACATCCGCAGTGGAGTGGCCCTATTAGGCGAAAGCCCTTTGGAAAATCATGAGGAAATAGTTTTTCACAGTCAGCAGCTTCTGGGTCGGTGCCCACGGAGGGCACTGGGGCTCTGTGCCCCTCCCCCATACCTTGCCCTGTGCACCCCTTCAGTTTGGCTGTTCTTGAGTTTTATCCTTTATCATAAACCAGTAAATGTAACCCCCCCTAAAAAAAATCAAATGTGAAACTACTTAAAGCAAGATTTAAAAAAAAATCTAAATGCTGAAGCGATTAGAACAAAATTCAAGATTGCTCTTCAGAATGAGAAAGAACAGTGGTAAAAAAGCCACTAATTCTTCCCTAAAGTTGAAGTGAATCAGCTGACTCAGCGCTTTTGCTAGAAGGTTTTTACACAATAGTTTTACTTTTTGGAGGCTACTCATGCTGAAGTGCTAAGCAAAGACTAAATTCATATTTCAATTTACTTAAGCCACCATGTATCAGAACCTAACCTGTGCAATGCCAAGTCTAGTGCTGTCTTCCTGGCCCTGTGTCCTGACTCCTGAAGTGGCCAGAGGGGATGCTTGCCTTAGAAAGAAGTCCTTCCTGATCTCTCTGAGGATCACGCCTCTGAGCTCTTACAGGGGCTGCCCTGGTCCTTCCTGAACTCCAGGGCTTTGGAGTGGACAGACCACTGGGAGCGTGCTCGGGGGAACTCCTGCTATTTAATTCCATTTAACTAACAAAAAGTGTATGGTGTATGCAGAGGGGACCTCTCACCTCCTCCTGGCTCTGGTATACTCTGTCCCCAAGTTTCTTGTTTATGTTAGTGAAACTCTTAGTACTCTGAGTCTCTTTGTTTTGTGGTCCCAGTGGCAGGCGCAAAGGTTGACCCATTCGTTCACCCTCACCCTGGACAGTATCTGGATGGGTTTGCCCTCCTGCCTTCCTGAGTCCAGTGTTGGGAGAGAGGACAGAGTAGACCCGTGGCTCCCGAAGGAGACTGCATTGGTACTTCTCCCCGGGTGTCCCTGACACCTCGAAATGCCCAACTACTGCAGCTAAATACCTTCTGGGGTAAAAAGGTGTCCTACGGATTTCAGAAAGCTAGAGATTGTGCTAATGGGGCATACCACCTTGTCTAGTACCTAAAACCGGACTCAAGGACTCACAGAGTTAGAACTGGAAGAACCTTTGAGATCACCCAGTCTAATTTCTTCCCATACCAATAAAGACATGGAGAGCTAAC
Organism: Indri indri; assembly: GCA_004363605.1. Taxonomy (NCBI): domain Eukaryota; kingdom Metazoa; phylum Chordata; class Mammalia; order Primates; family Indriidae; genus Indri; species Indri indri. The sequence goes on along the minus strand of RJWJ010006971.1, from coordinate 47,588 downwards.
GTGACCCATCCTAGGCTACTGGGACAGCAGAGCTGAGACAAGAATCTGAGCTTAAACCCACCAGTTCTAGGGTTCTCTGTCATTATCCAGTTGAAGCTGAATTGTATGTGTTTGCTTTCCATTCTTGTCACTGTGTTAATGACACAGCAGTTTCAAGACAGTTTTGTTCCTATTCTTCATCCTTTGCAACACCTGTGAGATATATATGAATACACACACATACACGTATATGTTTTAGGGCATTGCAGACACTTGCTTCCTGTCCAGGTGCCAGCCACAGAAGTCCCCGTACCTGCGGCTCTGAGGGTGGTGCTGAGCCGTGGAATTGTTTTTGGTGAGTCCGTTGACTCCGCTGCCAGAGTGCAGGGCTTGCTCGGGTGCCGAGAACAGTGGTGGAGACGGGAACGGTGGTCTGGTGAGGCGTGTGGTGGGCTCCAGGCTCCACCAGCCTCATAGCATAGAAGGAAGAGGCCCTTTATCGCCTGTGCTTGAGAAGATCACCTCCGCCAGTTCTGCGCTTCCTTAGCCAGCACGCCAAAGGCTTGACCAGATGATGTTAACACAACATGTCAAACTCTTCAATTATAGACTAAGCCTATAAAGTATTCTTATTGGTCAATTTGTCTTAGCCTCCTGTGATAGCAATTTATTTATTCCTCACCAAAACTGAAATCCAGGCAAAGAAATCCAGTGACCTAAGAGACTTGTTTCTTTAGATACGTAATCCAGACACTAACTGCACTATTGCCTGGGATTTATGTAGTGCTTTACCTCTGAAGAGCCCTACCTGCTTTTAAAGTAACCCATTCATCTTCAAGCACTTCTGAGGGGAATTACTGTCAACAAACTGTTTTCTTGCAGGAGGATGTAAAGCAAAGAGATATTGTCTGAAATCACAGGAGGTCAACCATAGAGTATCCAGAGCTCTGCACATCAGGCCAACATACACTTGATCGGGTGGCACTGGCTTTAAGGTGGCTCTATCTTGAATGGGGTTGGCAAATCGATGCATGGCCCTGCATGCTACCCAGCCCTCACTAGGTGATCGTGGTGTTCCTCCTCATGGAGCCAGTTTGCAGCCTCAGAACCCCTCCCTACAGTGCTCTGCAAGCAGTCACTTCAGTCCATGCTGGCAAGCAGATTGGATCTCCTTTGCCGTTCATGACCAGAGGCTGGGCTAAAAAGCTAAGGAGGCCTTGTCTTCTGCCTGAAGTGTCTGCACCAAAACCCCATGGCAGCCATTGAAAAGTGTCATCATTCTGACCCGGGAGCGCTCTAAGTCTAGCCATCATTTGACTTTACAGTGAAAACTGATGTGGAAAACAGGATAATGTCGGAGAGGTTGGCAAAGGAATCAGGGCCCCTAAGGAGCAGGACTTTGGAACACTATGAAAGAGTGAGCTCAGGATTGAGGCGAGTGCCATCGCTTGTCTGAGTCAGCTCAGATATTTTCTGTGATTGTTAAACACACATTTGGTTGTGCATGAAGTTCAGGCCCCTTGTGTCCACTTTCAGTGTTGGGCCAAAGCTGTACAAGATCAATAAAATCAGTAAAATAAAGGGTTCCCTTTTTTGAAAGGGAGTCATTGCGGAGACCTCAGGAGCAGGGCTGAGGGGAAAATCCAGGAAGAGTAACTCCCCCGTCTGCAACTCAGGAAGGGAAGGAGTGAATTTTTTTATTTCAAGAAGAGGAAAGCAACCAAGATCTTGCTCAACTCAAGGATATAATTAGCTGATGAGATTTTTTGAGAGAGGCAAATTCCCTTTTAACAGATTCTGTATCCCTGAGTTTGGAAGATGATGGAAGATAGTCAAGATCATTTGAAAATGACTAATTATAACAGTTTCACCTAGTATTGACACTAAGTGTGTGGCAGAGGTAGAAACACCCATATAACTTCAATATTTTTGGGTTTATAAAATAGAGAAGGGGAAAGGACATATTTTTAGCATTTAGCATGTTGACAGCCACTGATTTTAAGATAAGTGCAGATTGCAAAGCCCACTGATTTCATGATGTTTAAGACATGAGCTTTTTAAATTATCTAAATAGTCTCTAGCTTTCCTTTGGGTTGCCCTATGTAAAACTATCAAAGAAATTAAGCTTTACCCTCTTTTTTTGTTTTTGTGGGGTATTTTTAGAGACAGGGTCTCACTTTGTCACCCAGGCTGGAGTGCAGTGGTGTCATCATAGCTCACTGTAACCTTGAACTCCTAGGCTCAAGTGATCCTCCCCGCTCAGCCTCCTGAGTAGCTGGGACTACAGGTGTGTGCTACCATGCCTGGCTAATTTCTTTTTATTCATAGAGACAGGATCTCGCTATGTTGCCCAGGCTGGTCTAGAACTCTTGGCCTCAAGTGATCCTCCTGTTTTGGCCTCCCAAAGTGCTGGGATTACAGGTGTGAGCCACCATGCCCAATCCCTGCACCAATCCCTGCAACATTCTGTGAATACTGTTCCATCCGAGGCAGTCAGTTTTCTCACCCTGTCCCTTGGTCTCCAGAGAGGTGGTCCATGAGGAGCCAACCCACACTTCATAGCTCCTCTGTGGTCCCACCTCTCCTCTCTTGCAGTCTTCCCTGCCTCTGCTATGGACAGGAACTCACTGATGCCGTGTTCTATTCTGGTGGGTCCTTGGATTACTATGTCACCATTGATGACTGCTGCATTACGACCTCTCAAGCAGTATGGCTGCATGTTAGCCCCGGGCTTCTGCAGACACAGGTAGGAAATGTCTGCACTGTAGAAGTTTTGGTGAGGGGGAAGTTTGGGGACTTCTCCAAATGTTGACTGTTGCCCTCATTCTTCACCAGTCCTGGGCTAGACCTCCCTGCTTCTTTTGGTCCAGACTGCGACTCGCACCTCCTAGGCATGGGGACCCATAATCAGCACTGCCTGTTTACACTTACGCACTAGAGAAGGTTGGAAGCAATCGCCTGCTGGCTCTTCCACTCTGTGATTTCACAGTAAATGACTGGACATGGTTCTGCTCAAAATAGTTACTCACTGAGCACTTTCTGCAGCTAGACTCCATGACCACTGTTTGGTGGCGTTTTATTATATCTCCAGCTCTTCCCCTCCCAGAAAAGAAATCCCATATTTTATTTTTTGGTCTGTGAGATCTCTAAACGGTACTGGAGTAGAAATGGATGAGAACTCTAGTGATTGAATTTTTTGGAAACTCTTTTCTTTCATGTTTTCCTGGAAGCCTCTAAACAGATTTTCTTTTGAGGAAACTATTGCAGGATGCCTGAATAAAACTTGAAAATCGGTACAGCATGTAAAGGATTCCAGTGCCATTTGTCACCGTGTATGGTAGAAGGCAAAGCTTTTGACTAGTCAGGAGGAGGCTTAGCCTCTTCAAGACCTGATTCACCAACTGTGCAGCTGTGTAGGCTTAAGGAAATTACTTACCCTCTCTGTGCCTCAGGTTATGCATCAGGTGTTAACCTCACGCTAAACACTTTCTTAAATCCCTTAACAGTCTGTGGTAGGCTGAATAACAGCCCCCAAAAGACATTCTAATGCCTGGAACCTGTGATATTACCTTATATGAGAAAAGGCTGAATATCATATGGCAAAATAAATGATTAAATTAAGGATTTGATATGGGAGATTATTGGATAATAGGCCCTAAATGCAATCACATGTAGCCGAGGGAGATTTTACTACACAGACAGAAAAGGAATAGGCAATGTGACCGCAGAGATTTGAGGGGTGCAGCCACCAGACGCTGGAAGGGGCGAGGAACATGCTCTCTCCTGGAGTTCCGGAGGGAGTGTGGTCTTGCTTTGGTTCCGTGGAACTGATTTTGGGTTCTGGCCTCCAGAACTGTGAGAGAGTAAATTTCGGTTGTTTGAAGCCACCAAGTTTGAAGTCATTTGCTACAACAGCGATGGGAAATGAATATATACCCTTTCCACTGCCGCAGTATTGTCATTACCCTTAGCAGGCAACCGAGGACCACTCAGTACTTCAGAATTCGTCTGAGGAGCTGAGGAAGAAGCTTGTGAAGCAGCCAGAGGGCGAGTGAAATGTCCCTTACAGATGCAGGTGCCTGTTATTTACTGGCTTATTTTTTGCTCTATTTCCAGGCTTACTGAGCCCCACGGGTTCTCTGCCGCAGCAGGAATGTGCATGCCTGCAGGTAGCACCCAATGCCTGTGTGATCGTGAGGGCGAAGACCTCAGCCTTGCCTGGTGTAATCAGGACACTTTCTTTCAATTCTTTCAGTAGATCTGCTTCTTCCCCCATTCCCCTAGAAAACTTAAGGCTGCCCCGTGACTTTTCAGGTCACTTTTAGGGAATAAAAATCCTCCCCACGTGATTAATATAAGCTGTCTAGTGAAATGGCAGACACTTTACTGTTTCACGTTACTTCTTCCCTGCTGAGACCCACTGGAGCCTACAGCTCCCCTTGGGCTGCCCTTTCCCCCTTTCCCAGCCTGTCACTCTTGCCTCTCCTCCATCTGGCCCTCCAGGACGGCCACAGGGAGGAGGAGGAGGTAAAAGGCCAGGAAAGTTCTTAACCGACTGTCAGGAACTGGAACTGTTGTCTTGTTTCTGGGTCTGGCAGGTGTTTGAAGTGGACCCTTTCCACATTTGCACTTAATAGGTTCTTCAGGCACCTCCCCTTCTTACCCTCTTCTGCTGGTCCCAGTGGCTGGCCGTCTCTCATCTACGGTTTCTCCAGTGAGGGGAATGTTGCCGCCATGCTTGGTTGCTTCCTGTGCTCAGCCCCAGGCACCTGGCTGTACCTCTGGCATCTCTCTGCTGGGCACTAGTTGCCCCTCCAGGCAGCCATCCTGGGAGACTCTACAAAGGCCTTCTGCCAGTGCTCTCACACGAGTGACTGCATCTCGTGCACCAGAATGTATCCAGGCATCCTTGCATCAGGGCGCAACTCCAACCCCCCATCCTTTGCTCTGCCATTGAAGCAGAGAGCCAGCCAGATTTTCTATGTGGGAGTCACAGGGTCCCCCAAACTCAGAGGACACATGTCATAGTCTCCAAGGGGTCCTGTTATGGCTGCCTTCCTTGGGTTTGAGGTGAGAGACCCCCGTGGGGCCATCTGAACTCAGAATACAATAGGTCTCTCATAAATATTTCTTCTAATTCTAACCCCCCATCTTACATGAGAGAAAGGAAGGTGTGAGGTAGGAGACAGGTTCCAGGGTAAGAATCACAAAATGGATTTCGATCATCTCTAATGTAAATCCTGCACCATGATGGTCTCACACGCACTTTAGAATGTGGCACCGTTAGTTCTCGTGCCTCAGCTAAAACCTCTATTTCACATCTTATCACTTCTTTACTTACCAGAGAAACTGAGTTACGGGGGCCATTACTCAACTGTAAAGGTAATCTGCTCTATTCCTTTTGGATTCTTGGCAAAATAACACTCCTTGCAAGCTTGCCTTAGTAAAGTGACTAGCTCTCTACTCAGGGTCTGTATCCTTCCTGGCTCCCAGAATGTACTCTTAGCACATGGTTGAAATTCAATAAATGGCAAACAATGTTAATTCATAAAGCAAGAATCCCTACCAAAGAAGAAAGAGCTGCTGTGTGCTATGGGTACCCGGCCTTACGGGGAGTCTACAAAGTGTTCCAGTGAAGAACCCAGAGGATTCTGCTCAGAACTAGAATGGAGCTATCGAGTTCTTGAACTGAGAGCTTACGGCTCTTGCTTAGTAGGAGAAATCCTTCTCATTATCTGCATATGAGTGGGGCAGAATTGACCGCTTTGCATAGGTTTGAAAAGCACATGAGAAGCTGTTGATGGAGTCTTTGCGCTTGGTCTGGTGGATTGAAAACTGAGCAGAGCACCAAAGTTAATTTAAGTCAGTAGTTAATAATAACTAACATGACAGATGGTTAGTAACAGAACAGACTGTTCATTGTTTTGTGCCTAACTGGCAAGATAATGAGGAAAAAAAACCTTAACTGGCAAAGAATGCATTTATGCATTCATAGTACGAATGCTTCGTAGGAGAAGATATGACAAACAGCTGGTTTTTATAGAGGTAGATTTTTCTTCTGATGTGGAACAAGGAAGATAACTTCCATCACCAAGTTAAGCCTTTCTGACCATTCTGACCTTAAACTGGCCCATCAGTCATTTTCCTTGTCCCTGTTGGCTATTGCTATATAACAAACCACTCCAAAATTAATCTTTAAAAGAAGCATTTCTTATTGCTTGTGGGTCAATGCATCAGCTGGGTGCATTTTCTAGTCTTCGCTTGGCTGACTCGCGTGACTGCAGTCAGCTGTGGGTTGCATGTGCCGCTCTGCTGACCTTGGCTTGTCTCTCACAGGCTCTGTTGGAATATCTAGTGTCTCTTCCATGTGGTCTCTCATCCTCCAGCAGGACAGCTCAGATTTGTTTGCATGGTCATGAAGGGTTCCACAAAACAAAAGAGTAGGGATGTGCAAGACCTCCGGAGGCCTGGGCTTGGAATGAATGCACCGTCACTTCCATTACATTGTTAGTCAAGACCCAGATTCAAAACATAGGGAGGAGATTTGAGGAGTTGTAAAGTCACATTGCAAAGGGTGTGGAGACCCAGAGAGCATTAATTGGGCCATCAGTGCATTCAACCTACCATACTCCACAAGCAGAAACTTCCAGAAGATGCCACCCTGTTTTACATGGTGACAATGTCTTGGGAAACACAGAGGCCTTCAAACCACAAATGCAGCTCTGACAAGAATCCAAGCTGAGAGCTCCCACCCTGATTTCTCCCTTGTGTCCCCAGTTCCTGCTGCTACTATGGGATAGTCACTGTCATGAGCTGCTTGTAAGCATGATGCCTGGCAGTCCCTATTTGCTAATTTCAATGCACAATATTCTAGCAAGAGACAAAAGGATTGGTTCTATGATTACATCAGGGAGAGTAACATTATAGTTTGATAAGTGACTTAAATGAAAGCTCTGAATTGTCAGTGAGGTTGTATGTCACTCTAAGTAAATACTAGGATTTCAAATATACTTGATTGATTGATTCAACAAGCACTTATTGAGCATCTACTATGCACAGGACACAATAATCGATAGATTAGGCCAGGCTCTCAACCCTTATTGTACAGCAGAATCTGGACTTGGGTAGAACTTGGGCATCAGTATTTTCTGAAAGTTCCCCAGGTGATTCTCATGTGCTTCCAGGGGTTAGAACTACTAGATTAAATTATTAATTCAATCTGTGGAAACCAATCTATTCAAGTACATCATGGTTAGATCAAGGCTCTGAGCTTGGTTTTTAAGTATTCATTCTGTCAGTCACATTTAGGGAGACCTATCATAGGCATAGCACCATGTAATATACCAGCGGGCAAGGGTGAAGTCATGGAAATCCTATGCATTGAAAGATTGGAGTGTAGGCAAGGAGCTGAGATGGTAACACAATGTAGAGATAATCAGAGGAAATGCTAGAAAGGTTTGAAAAGGCTAGGGCAGTGCTTCTGGAACTGTATTGCACATACGAATCACCTGATCTTATTAAGATATAGCTCCTGATCCTGATATAGACCCTGACATTCTTCAGTTTTAAAAAGCTCCCAGGTGATGCTGATGCTGCTGGTCCGTGGACCATACTGGCTCTAGGAGTCGTAGCTGGTACACTACAAAGTTTCCACCTTCCTCTTCCAGGGCCCTTTGTTCCTGTGGAAAATTTTTCCTGATTTTATAGTGCAGGTAAAATGGAAATTTGAATTTGCCACGTGGACATTTACTTTGAAATGTAATTTTGCTGGATGAACTGGTCCAGACACACTTGCCCAAGAGCTGTAGCCCTTGCCTTGCCCAGCTCTCCCCTTTGGAGGTACTGTGGGGAGTGGAAAGGGCAGGGCTTGGGTCATGGGACTGAAATCAACTCTCTGCTGACTCTTCCCGGCAGTGAACTTTGAGCAAGTTGATGCAACTGTCTGAGTTTTGGTATCCCGTATGTAAAATGGGGATCGCAATCCTCTCTGTGTGTAAAATGGAGTTGTTGAGTAAATGAAGCAGTATTATGTCTAGCTGCAGCAGCTGGCACAGTGCCAGTGTGGAGTAGGCCCTCGTTTGATGCTGGTTACCCTATGATGGCGCGCCAGTCCCTGGGACAGGCGCCCAGTGGAGGGAGTGGGACTCCCTGCTCTTTGTGTGTTCTCACTGTCTGAGATCCTCTCTTGCTTTCCAGATTGAAAAGAAAGCTCAGCAAGCAGTTCTTCCCCACAAAAGGCTTGATTCTGACTCACTTTCTTTTCCCCTTTAGGAATTGAGCTGAAAGACCAGATGGGTGTATTTTGGCTGTATACAGAGATGCCATTTAAAATAGGAGAGGGTTCAAAATGCCTTTGGAGCCATTAGTCTTTCTTTACAGGCTAAGGAGAAATTTCTGATCCATTCAGTCATGCTTCCTGGAAAAAGAAAGAAAGAAAGAAAAAAGATAAGGAAGCAGTTTCACAGTTCCATGAGGGAATGGGGAGTAGAGTTCCAGGTCTTCTGAAATTCATTTCAAGGGAAGCAGTTTTGGTCACTATATTTCCTCACACTTTAATCTTGCCTTGGTACTCGGAGCTTCAAAAACTGAACCCTGACTCTGTTGCCACAGTTTACAGGGACAGAGACAAATGCCTTGAGGTATCTTTTCTGTTATCGAAAGAAGTTAACAAATTCATACCTTCTCTGAGAATATGAAAGTAGCTGCTACCATGATTGTCGCTTCAAGACAATCAAGGACGATATTAGAAACTGGAGGCCTCCATATGGAATGCTGGCTAGTAGAACCACTGAAGTCTTGTTTTAGAGCGTTCGATGCACAAGTAATGGCTGTGACGGAAACAGGACACTTGCCTCGGCAGCATCTGTTGTCCTAAATAAAGTTCCACGTGGTGGGGGTTGAAGTGCAGACCTCACAGGTAGCGTCTGATTCCCCAGATGCATCAGGACCACTTCCTGGTGACAATATGACATTTGTAGGGATGGTTTTCATGTCTTCTGGAGGGAGGAGAAAGAGAGCTGTGCCTGCCCCTTTTTGTCACCAGTTTCTTCCCTCTCGAATTCATCTTCCACACTTCTGCTGGATGTATCTTCCTGGATATCAAGTCTTGTTACATGGCATCTTGTTGTACAGCCCCCACAGGCTCACTCCCTGTCATCTATAAGATGCATCCCAAACTACTGAAGGACTCGGGCCTCACCACGCTTCCATCCCAGCTGTTCTGAGCACGTCCCATTCCTGGAGGAGCTCCATGCTTGCAACTCCGGAGCGCAAGTCTCCTCGGCCTCACGTGTATCGCTTTCTCCCGCACCTTGTGTGGTGAGTGTCGACGCATCCCAACACTCAGACGGCCCTTCTGCCATCACGCCTTCTCAGCTCTTTCAGGATTGGTGATTCTCAGTCTTTTGGCCTCCCACAGCCTTTGCACACACCTTTCTGATAGCACTTTCCACGTGGTTTTAAAATCATTCTTTTATGTCTTCCACTCCAGACCTTGAGCTGTGTACCTGGCATCTAGCAGGGCTCCGTGACTGATTACTAATCTGAAATGTACCTAATGGGAGCTGGCATCATTCCACTTTTCCTGATCTACTTTACAAAGGTTTTATATAATTTGCCTGTGGTACATGTGGCTTTACCTTATCTGTCTCATAGAGCTGTTTTGATGATATACGCAAGTATAAGTGGTAGGCTATTGATTAATAGCCTCTGACTTTGCTATTTTGTGAGTAAATTATCAATCAGGAAGTTGGTGCTTGGGGAGGACTCAAAGAATTCATCAACATGTATCATATGACTATTCAGGGCTAGCTTTGTGCTTTGGAAAGTCAGAAAGACCTAAGAAAACTCAGGTCTTCTCAATAAGTTTAATTTTGTCTGGGAGATAATATGAGCTAAGTGCTAAATTATGGGAGACAGGGTTACCTCAAAATGTGGCACCTTGGCATACTGCATATTTAAGCTGAAGGAATTTGAGAAACAGCAGGTGCTGGAAGGACTCCCTGACCTTCCCCGAAGTAGGTCCTAAGCCCCTCACGTGAGAGGTGCCCTCCCTATGCCTGGAGGAAAGGAGCATCCTTATCCCGGAAGACGGAGGGACGCTGAGGGGAGTCTGAAGGAACAGGCCTTGCTGAGTGTCCCCCAGTTTTCCTACTCTTAGTCCCTTTTTGTCCTCTCATAGGCTTCCATGACTTTCCACTTCTCATCACACCCTATAGGAAAATGCTCAGGTTTAACCGTTTCATCAGCTCTTCATTCCCTTATGAAGGCTTCTGTATGATGTACAACTTACACTGAGTAAGTTTGTGCGCTTTTCTCTTGTTGATCTGCCTTTTGTTATAGGGGTCCAGCTGAGAACCTAAGGTGGCTAGAGGAAAGATTTTTTCCCTCCCTATATGAGTAAAGAGAAATGCCCTGTGTACACAGCAGGCTTTCAGTAAGACTGGCTCACTGACACCTATGCGAAAACAGGAAGAAGACAGCTGGTGAAAGAGGGTTGTTTATTTCCACTTTGGAAATGGCTCCACCCCTTTCAATGGTTAGAGCTTCTGTTTCCCACAAAGAGAACACAAGGTTCTGCTGATTTTGAAGCTCATAGAAAAACTTTAGAAAAATTTCAGAGAATTGCTCTAGTATCTTTCAAAGTCAGCTATCATGGAAAGGCACTTCTCACTTCTTTGAAGGAGGCTATTGTTAAATTTTTATAGAATTACTTCTCTGAAGAGCTCAAAATATTGAACCGTATGTACCAAGAACATGATTTTATTAACATATTTTTTGTTTGTATTTCTTGTGAAAAACAGATGAAGAAACAATATTTTGTATAGTTTTACTGTTTAGGATCAGGAGCAAATTTCCCCAAAGGACTTCATTAATATCTGGGGTTATCCCATGAGGCCAAGTTCTCATTGGTTCACAGTGAGAATTTTACAAAGTAGGTCCTAGGATGAAATGTCAAAGGGATTGGGATTAGACAGGCCGGAGAACTGTAATTTAAACTCCACCTTTCTACAGCTACCCTAGCCAATTTAGCACCCACTGGAGGTAGCAATGCAGCGGTACCCTTTTATAAGTGAATACCATATTCAACTTATTTCGGTTGCATTTGTTTCTAGGTCAGTGTATCTGAATGCTGGCTTCACATTAGAAACAACCGGTATCTTTAAAATAATACTGATGCCCCATCCTAGACAAGTTGCATCAGCATCTCTGAGGGTGGGGCCCAGTGATTCTGATGCATGGTGAGGGTTGAAAACTATTGGTCTCAACCATCCCTCCTACCGTATTTGATTACAAACTCCTGGAGGCTATGGGAGTGGTATGTTAGCATCTGATGCTTCCTTTACTCTCCCTATCAAACTTGTTCTGTGGTGGAGAATGCTTGCTACTCATGACTGACTCTGTGACTTCTGTGATAGCTCCTTGTGCCTGGGTGGCCCCACTGGGGCCTCTCGTCTCACAGTGTAAAATCTGAGAGAGGGTTGGGGGGGGAGGTGGGTGCACTTCCCACCTCTTCCAGCATGAGAGAGCACTGCCAGGCCCCTGCCCTGCTGTCTTCAGAAGCAGAGAGCTGCTGCAGGCCAGTTGAGGGAGAATTCAGAAAAAAAGGATAAACCTGTGAAGAGGTGCCTAGATGCTGCCAGACACAGCTGGCAAAAGGTTTGAGTCTGAGGGTAAGAGATTTGAGCTGGGCCTGAAGGAGCCATGTAGCAAGTCTCTATTAACTGTGTCTGAGAACAAACAATGCAAAGTTTTTGCTCGAGTGGGAAGCAAGTTCATTAACGTTCAGTCAGATTAGCCAGGCTGTCAGCTGCTCAGAGAACTCAGCCAGACCCTGGAGATCCGCCCAAGGATGCCAGGCCAGCCTTCTATTGTGATTTCAGAGCAGCCGCTAAATTTACTTTTATTGTGAATGAATTTTGTGCCTTCAGTAAAAAGCGTCATCCTAATTATGTGTGGAGTCATGTAAGAGACACAACTCTGAAGACACGGATTTGAGCTTGACCTTGGTTGAGGCTGAGGCACTTGCCCCTCAGAGGCCGAGTTTCATCATCTGCAAGTTGTGTTGTGGTTCATGCTCTAGGGAGTTATGCGGGATGAAATAAATGCCTTCCCCAGAAGGTGGCAGCACACACTAGACGTCACAGCCACCAGCTATTGGCACATAACCGGGATCCTTTAAGGAAAGCCAGGAAGAAGCTTGGACATTCTTCCGACTGGAGGGTCCTCACTTCTTGATGAGAAGTGTTCCAGCTGGGACTCCGGAGCATAAACTATAGTACATGGCTGTCAAAAAACTCTTCCCCCAAGGGGCTCTTATTCCTTCAGTGGTATCTCCCCTTCCTCCAACTCTCGGCTCTCCCCCCGACTCTCATCTTGGGTCTCTGTGCACGAGTCTGGATAATAAAACTGGAAATTCTTCAGAGTTTCTCATGCAGTCTAATTCTCACTTGAGGAAAGAGGAGTATAAAAGATGCTTTCTTCTTTGCTTAAATGTTTTAGAGTTTAAGCAATTATTGTTGGACTGTCCGGAATCAGTAATGATAGGTATCACTGAAATAAATTATAGATAAAAGTAGGACCACAAATGAGGAGCACAAAATGTCCCAGAAGAAACATAAGAGAAAGAACAAGGGCCAGACGCATACCCCCCCTCAGCCTGCCATCAACAGAGCAGGCAGGATTTTCTTGACACAAGATCAGAAGATAGTTGAGGCTTTTGGACTGAATTAAAAATTCAAAGTGTGAATAACTGAAGAGAACAAGGTTCCCTCTAATAACTGCTGGCTAGAGTTGCTTGCCAGCCCCAAGAAAACAAACATATTAATGTTATAAATCAACTGACAGGGGCTTCACTGGAGAAGAGACGGTGAAAGTCAAAGTTTTCTTGGGGTAACCCATGTGTTTTTCAATGGGAACCCAGTGGCTCTCAGCCCTTTGCACATTTGAATCATTTGTGGAACCTTTAAAAATACAGATACAGATGCACAGGCTTCAGCCGGTATCAGTTAAATCGGAATCTCTGAGGGTGGGAACCCACTTTGGTATTTTTCCATAGCTCTCCAGGTGATTTCAAGGTGCAGCCAGGTTAAGAACCATTGGTTTAACCTCTGTTTGGGAGAGCTTAACTTTCCAGACTTTTGTCAATATCCTCCTCCTTGCCAAGGAAAGGGATGTATCTGGGTTATACGTCTTGATTATCAAGAGCCATGTGTAATAGCTTCTGCTGGGTAAGTGAACGTAATGTGGATTTTCCACAGCAAAAGGGGAGGAGACAGGGTTAGGAAGAGCTGTTACTCTTTTGTGTTGACTGACTTTGACGTTCCCCTTGCTTTTGATAATAGTATGGAATGCAAAGGAGCTATATTTATGTGCCAGACCCTGTTCTTGGAACTTTGCATAAAATATCTCTTTTAATTTTTACAAATGGGTGTTTTTGTCCCCCATTTACAGACAAGAAAACCAAGGCTCAGCGGAGTTAAGTAGCTTGCTCAAGGGCCAGACCTGGGCTATTGTTGAGATTGAAACTAGCACTGACTCCAAAAGCCGAGTCTCAGAACACATCAATCATGCTTTGGCAAAGTTAAACATTAAAAACGTGTAAACACCACTGGGAAAAGTTCAAGAGGAGTTGACTGATTAGGTCTCTGCTTCCAACAGCTGTGTTGGGAAATGTGCTAGAATCAACTGCATAATTAGGGTGTGACCCACCCAGGCCTATTCCATCTTCCCAGAGTCAGAAGTCAGCAACAGGGCACCCCAGGGGCTTTGTGTGCCTTAGCTTCATTGAAGGCCCTTGTCTGATGGACCTCAGGCATCGGCAGAAGGGAAAACTGAGAGCAGGACAAAGAAATGAGGAGTGGGTAGTAGAAGGGGTCTCTCCATTGACCATCGCAAACTCTGATCACCTTGGAATTAAAAGAAACTGTCCTAACTCAAGTTCAGCATATTTCTTGTTTTTATTAATGTTCGTGAAATCAAAGAACCACACATCTTTGAGGAACTTGTAGGGGAGGAAAACATCTTCCACCCATCTTAGGTTCATTGGCTGGGGCCCTGCAATTTAGACCAATAAAAGACAGATTAACAAGAGAAAAACAGAAGTTTATTAACGTTTGCATCTTGCATACACATGAGAGCACTCAGAGATGAGTAATTTAAAGGGGTGGTGAGAACTTGGGCTTATATATCATCTTAACAGAAGAAAAATAACTTTTTAGAGAAGTGACAAGACAAAGGAAAAGGACTTTGAGCTTCTAGGGGCAGCAAATTGAGGGAATGTATGGTGGAAACTAATGGAAGGTAAGGGCTAGTTAGTAAGGTTGGTTTGTGTAGACTCCTCTGGTGCCATCTCTAGATAAGGGTCAAGGGTTGTTTCTCATGATTAACTTCTGTCCTTGCTGGTATAGGGGTAGGAGGGCCAGAATTTATGTTCTGCTTTTAGGCAAATGGGGGAGGGCAGAGAATTTTTCTTGTATCTACTTCTTCTCAATTGCCTTTAGCTCAAAATAATCCTATGTCAAAGTGGCATATTTGGGGGTTGCATATTTTGCTTCTCTTTAACCTCAAGCTGCAGCAAACCTCTGCTAGATGAATGTCTCTGGAAGGGCTGAGTTCTAAACGGGAGCTGGATCTCAAGTGGGGACAGGACAGTCTACCTGTTCTGGTATTTGACATGGGTGGAGATGGGGACATCCCTGGTGGAACCAGTCATAACTTAATTATCATGATAGTGACCTATCAGATCTGAGTACAAATCTGTCCTGCTTGAAATGCCCCATGATGTCTTTGAAAATATGTATCCAGACTGTTTCCAATCTCTTAAGAAGATACCCTGTGTAGTGACAACTTGGGGACAAAAACAAGTGCACCTGTGTATAACCACCACCATCTTATTTATAGAACCAGAGAGGGTTTTCCACCCACATATTGTACTATAGTGCTCTAGACCCCAAATTATTATTCCAGACACCTGCAACAATGAGTGATACGAAGCAGGAAGCCCTGAAACTCTGGGTATTTTGGGTTTTATCTCCTATATCTCTTCTAACAGCAAAGTATTTTTGTAAAGCACTCTCCAGACTTGATCTGTATCCAACCAATCATCTGGAAAATACAGGAACATGTACTGCCAGAATATGTATGTCTCTATTTGTTACAACTTCAGCACTTTGACACATATTAGGCAAGAGATCAGAGAGACAGCAGATAATCACATTACTGTACCACAGAAAACAGTTTGCTTGTTTCCAGAGAAGCTATATTGAGCTGCGATTTATAGGAGTAGCAATAAGGAATCTCATAGACATTCTGGACATATTTTTAAGATGAAAATATTTTAGGCCAGGACGTAATTTATTTGAAAATCAAGTGCTCTTGCTTCTGAATCAAAGAATTAGAGCAGAGCCTGCAAGAAAAAAGAAACAAGTATAAAGGAGCAAAGGTGGCTGCTGCCTTTCTCCTTGCCCCTTTCTTTTCTTTTCTTTTTTCTAGTAATCTAGGATTTATTTTGTAAAGGCATGTTGACAAATATTAAATGTTATGTTTCTATTTTGAACAATATAGATAAAAACACAAAACATCCAATGTTAAATACTGATCTCCTATGGATGGATACTGAGTATTGTATATTTTATAGAAGGGAACTTTCAAAGTTTTGTCAATATTATTCCTCACCAAAATCTTCATGAAATTTCAAAGCCTGGTATTAAAAGTAGGTTTTTTTCTTGAATATTCTAAAACATGTCAGTTTGGATGAGCTTTTAGACTTTCAGGGCATGAAAGATACACAGAGTACCCAAGAATGTGTTTTGACACAGTTAGGGTAAGTTTGTTGTGACAGAAATAACTTTGACTTTCACATATTGGAAAAAAAAGACCCTAAGCAAACATAAAAGGTATTTTGGGTTGAGTTACTTATTAGCACAAATAATACATTGCACTAATCAATTTTTATGCCAAATTCTTAAAAGCATTTAAAAATATTTGCATTCTATAATTGCCAAACAACATATTTACGTGGTAGAAGAAGATGCAAGAACAGAAACAAAAAATCTCAAACTATTCCAAGTCCTAAAATAAGCAATAAGAAATTTGCAAATTAAGAAATTATCAATGTTGCTTGGAAAACATACCTTATGTTTACTCTTAAATTCACTTTGACTACTTGACATATAATTTAATGCTTAAAAAGACTACAGCTAAGTTATTTAGTGATATTTGTAGAGTGTTACTTCTCTACGTAGACGTGTTTCACACAGTTTTCAATTAATGCTGAGAATTCACTTGATAATTTTAATCACAATTTATGATTAACTGATTAATGGATTAATAATTTATTCAGTAATTTAGACTCCATAAGGACCAATAAATGGAATAATCTGATAATTGCTCATTGTGCAATTCTGCCCCATTAGCAATACTAAGTCAAGAATTTGATAAGATACTCCACTCAGTTGAATCACATGTTTCCATGTGTGTGATTGAAAGAGCAGCTCAATGATTTGGGGGTTGGTTAATACAATACAGAGAACACAAGGGAAGAGTACAAAACAGCACTTAACACCAAAGACAGTACTTATCTCATTATGGTTAAAACTGAGGATATTAATAATTTTTGTATTATTTGACTTTCTTTAGCATGTAAATCAAAGCCATTAACTTGAAGGTGAGGTATACACACCATACATACACAACCTTACACAAAATACGTTTCATAAGTAATGTTACATTTTAAAATATTGGAAACTAAATATCTGTGCTGATTTTTATTTTGACTTAATGGAACAAGAAGAGATATTCAACTAGGGATAATAAAGCTCTTAAAGTTCAAAATGTCGTCCTCTCCCTTTGTACTACCACTGGCTACACAATGTCCTGAGAAGATTCCTTATGAGAAATGTGTCAGTCACAGCTTTAATAATTTACTTCAGAAGGAATTAATGAGAAAGCAAATTGGAAGGTGAAACTTTATCTTCGATTTCAAATAAGTAGTCTTAATTTTTCTTCTTATAGACAAAGTCTAAATCAGTTTATTATAAATATGTCTAAACCATTAATTTTTACAGCTTTCAGGTAAAGTCTGTCACTTTGTTTAATATTAGGTCTTGAAGTATGAAATATCTGATTTCCTTGAGTACTAAGTTTGACAGTATTTCACTTTGACACTTCTTATTTTATTTTTATTGTGAAGGTACATCCTCATTCTTTCAAATGCATGATCTTTGGCTTGTCATTATCTTTCAAAATTTTTTAGAGCAATTTTTGTGAGACCATGGATAAGTCAAAAATTCATGTTATTTTCAAATATGAGTTCTGTCATGGAACCAATGCTGTACAGACACAGCTTGAAATATCAGCCAAGTGTTTGGGAAGGATGTGGCTAATGAACGCATAGTACATCCATGGTTCCAGATGTTCTGGTGATTTTAATCTTGAAAATCAGCCATGTGGGTAACCTGAGACCAAGGTGGATAATGATGAGCAGAAAGCTGTAATGGAAGCAAATCCATCTCAACCTACATGTGAATTAGCAGCCGGGTTTGATGTTACTATTCCAACAATATTAGACCATTTGAAACAAATCAGCAAGGTAAAGAACCTGGATAGATGGGTTCCCCATAAATTAAACGAGTATCAGAAAAGAAATAGTCTTGAAGTTTGCCCTTTTTTGCTGTCACGACATAAAGGCAAACCATTCTACACCATACTGTTACATGTGATGAAAATGGATTCTTTTTGATAATTGCAAGCATTTGGCACAATGGCTGGATAAAGATGAGGTGCCAAAATGCAGTCCAAAACTGAATATTCATCAAAAAAGGTAATGGTGTCTGGTGGTCCAGCACTGGTATAATCCACTACAGCTTCTTGAAACCTAGTCAATTGATTACAGACGATGTTTGCTGCAACCAGTTGGATGAAATGATGAGGATGCTTGTGGTTAAGCAGTTGAGATTGGTGGAGATTTGTTAATAGAGACAGGCCAATCTTCATTGCAAGACCTCATGTCTTGAGCAATGCTGCTCAAACTACAGAAGCTGGACTTGGAAACTCTGTGTTATCCACTGTATTCACCAGACCTTGCACCAGCTTATTACCACTTCTTCCATGCTCTGGACCTCTTCTTGCAAGGAAAAATATCCCATTCTTGACAAGCTGTGGAAAATGCCATTACAATTTCATGGTCACTAGCTCTTCAGGCTTCTTCACCTGGCTTAAACAAGCTACCGTTAAGATGGCAACACTGTGTTGACAATTTAGGTGCATACTCTGATTAATTGTACTGCTTCTTGTTTGAGATATAACAAACTAAACTTTTGATTCAAAATGGGACATTTCATATTCAGTGACCTAATACAAAGTCTATGAGAAGAGGTCAGTAGAGATCACCTAACCTTAAGTGATGACATCATCCATTCAAGTCCTTGGCACGATCCTTCCCCAGTAAGAGCACAGTGTGCCTACATATGTCACTGGTGATCTTTGATAGAAGGTAGCTTCAAAAACTGGGAGATTTCTGCTACAGTCAGGCATTCTTTAACATCTTGTTTGCAAAAATCAGCAATCCAGCTTTCCTTAGGTCCTCACGTGCTACCATTTTATACAGCTCTTCTCTAGTTACAGAAATCCTCTCTCTGTACTGTCCACAATAACTATTACAAACTGTGTGTTAGTATATTAAGTGTTCCAGGAGGAATGAAGAGATATTTGGCCACAAATATCCCACATTAGGAAACGTGTATTATTAATTCCTATGTCATCTACATTACTTTCTATTGTAGGGGATGTATGTACAACTTCATAGAAAATTGGTAAAGTAGTCTTCCCTGCATCATCCAGCCCAACAATGACAACTTTGTGCTCCTGGTGATTGAACAGTCTCCATAGCCTGGTGAAGAGAATTCCCACTCTGGGGCAGGGGACCCCCCTTCCCCCTCCAGCAACTAGAGTGCTTGGCCTCCCCTGGCTCAGGCTGAGGGAGAGGAGAGAGCCACTGGAGCCTTGGCCTCTGCTGCCACTCCCACGCTGGCCGCCACCCTCTTCCAGGGAACCGGAGAGAGGCTGAAGCCAGGCCAGGGCCCGCTGCCGCCATGCTCTCGCCTGGCTCGCGGACATCGCTGCTGCATTGTCCTCCCCCAACTCCTCTCAGGCCGCTGTGGTGGTGACAACCACGTGGGTGGGGGAGGCCCTCCTTGCCCCTTTCAAAACCAAGTGCCCACAGGGAGGTGGAACCAGCACTGTGCTGGCCAGGGAAACTAGCTTCCGGCACGAATGATGCCCCAAGCTGTTGCATGGGCACTGGCGGGTGGTGTCATATCTCTTGGCCTCGGTCTGCTCATTGGTTAATGGAAAGTAATAATGGTTGCGCCATCTCACAGCAATGATGTGAGAGTTCAGTGAGAGGTGTAAATGACTTGAAAAAGATAAAATGCTACAGCAATGTAAGATTATTGAGCTCAGCTGCCTTCTCCCTACTTGCTATGCATATGTTAATCAGTTTCATTATGCTTCTGGCTGACAAACGTTGGCTCAGGTGTGAAGATCTGGTTGCAACATCAGATTGAGAAAGTCAAATTGGGTTGATCTGGGTGACCAGATAGACATCCTCTCGCTTCATCATGGCCCTTTTGGTTGAAGAGAATGAACTTTCCAGAAAGAGGCAGCGTGGACTTCATCCTGGGCCATGTAAGTGCTACTACAACAGCAAATTGAGTACATCTGCAGGAGAACATGGCCCCTTGGGAGGTAACATTTTCTTGATGAAAATCAGTCCATGATATACACTATTTACCATGTGCAAGGTACTTAGCAGAGGTGAAAGAGAAGTTATGGTTCTTATCCACAAGGATGTTCACACTTCGCTGCAGAGAGGGACATGGTGTAGATATGTAAAGACACTGTGTTAGAGTGGTTTCCAATATGAATGGGAATTATTCCGACTCCTTGCTAAGTAAGGGGCAGCGCCTGGGGATAGGCAGGCTTTAGGATAAGCCAATGTCGTAGTCTTCTAACCTGCACTGGCACTTCCTTACATATTAAACAAAGCCATCTGTTGGTAATCGAAACTCTCTGCTTAGCAGTTCTCATGCTTTTTGGTCTTAGTCCCCTTTATACTATTAAATACTATTGAGGATCCTGAAGACCTTTTATTTATTTTATCTATCGATATTTACCATATTAGCTATTAAGATGGACATTTAATATTTGCTTAAGAGTAACAATAATAAACCTGTTTTTAACATCAATAACAGATGTTTTATGAAAAATAACTATATTATTCAAAACAAAATTTTAGTGAGAAAGACATTGTTTTACACTTTTACAAATCCCTGTAATGTCTGGCTTAAAGGAATACAACTAGATTTTTTATCTGCTTCTGCATGCAATCTGTTGTGCTGACTGAAGCATATGAAGAAAATCTGGACTCAACCAGATAATTAGTTGGAAAAGGGAGAAGTATTTCTTTAGTCTTTTCAGATAACTGAGAATATTCTTCTTTGATACTAAACTACAATTCAACAAGAGGTAATTTATTTTTCTTTTCTTTTCTTTTTTTATTTTTGTTTTTTTTTGAGACAGAGTCTCACTCTGTTGCCCTAAGTAGAGTGCCGTGGCATCAGCCCAGCTCACAGCAACCTCAAACTCCTGGGCTCAAGCAATCCTTCTGCCTCAGCCTCCTGAGTAGCTGGGATTACAGGTACACACAACAAAGCCTGGCTAATTTTTCTGTTTTTAGTAGAGATGGGGTCTCATTCTTGTTCAGGCTGGTCTGGAACTGCTGACCTCAAGGGATCCTCCTGCCTCGGCCTCCCAGAGTGCTGGGATTATAGGTGTGAGCCACCACGTGGCCAAGAGGTAATTTCTTAACTGTTACTTGCAATCTAGAATCTGAGGACATAATCAGTGAATTTTTTGTCTTCTGTACATTAAAAATTCATTGGTCTATCTTGCACTTTTCATGGATCTTTTGTGTGTACAATGGTTTTGTAGCTTCATGCATTGGTCATTTGGAAAATATTGGGTTGCTGAGTTATGCAGCTCTTCCAAATGTTATCACATTTTGTTACAAGACATCAAAAAATCGTAATTGTTAATATCACCACCCATCTCATCAAAAAAGTCTTATTCAGGAGTTATCAAGGTCATGATGATGGATACAAGTTTTCCAAAATTCTAATTATTGTTTGAGAGTTCAAGTTTTTATCATTGCCAACAAATATTTTCAGTTTTCCTTGAAGTGACAGGCTCTCTTGGTTTGATGTTGAGAAAATGTCCACCAACCAGTTTGTCTGTCAGTCATGCTTTCTCATGGTGCTCCACGAAAAAACCAACTAGTTCAGCTAGCCACTCAAACAATTATACAAGTGTTTTTCCTTGAGAGAGCCTCCAGATAACAGAAGTGCTTTATATGCACTTCCTATTTTGACACAGAGCTTATCCAAAATATGTGTAAGGGTTGAGATGTAATAAAATTGCTATTTTTTTACTGACTCATCAAGGAGGTCTTAAGCGAAACTACATTTTCTTTTTGAGGGTGCATGTTGGTGAAGAATACAATGACCCTTAGGACAGTTTGGTGCCACTTGGTTTGTGTTAACATATCAGCAGTTGTACCTATCAGTGCTTTTGCAAATGTCAGAAACAATGAGAAAAGCAAATGATGTCTTAGTATTATTATGAAAACAATTTAGATCTCATGGACCACCTGACAGGTCTCAGGGTCCCCCACATGTCCATGGGGCACACTTTGAGAACCCCTGACTTAGAGTGTTTGACCTCCCTCGGGTGATATGCAGCAATCGTGTAATCATGGTCATCTCTCAGGCCTTTTGATGTTGAACACAGGGAAGCGACCTAGGCATCAAGATGGCAAGAAAAGTCAGGATCCTTCAGTGCTTAAGGACATAAAGGCACAAGATGGCCAGCTGATTTTTCTGTCTCTTCTGGTAATGTTCTAGTTCTTCTTTTCTAAGTTGTGGGCAGTTATTGCTGTGTTGTACATGTGGGAAAGGGATTGTTTTATCTTTCAATCTCCCTTTCCTTCACATAAGTCTTGTTCAGAATAACCAGTTTTTGAGCCATGAGGGAGAGTTGTTTTCCGAGAGCCATGACATAAAGAAACTCTCCAGACTTCTCCGTGTCTTCTCTTAAGTTACCTGCAGTTCGCAAAGGACCAGGCTTTCAAGGGGGATCCTGGTACTGGCAACAATAATTGGCAGTGTGCATCAGTCTATTTAACTTCTTAAAGACCAGTGTCAGCATTCGGAGAAAGGAGAATCTCTGGGGGGAGGGGTGATACCTGGAGAAGCTGTTCTGGAGCTGAACATGAAGGAAGGCTGGATGAGGGGATAGTCTGGCTGGGACAATGGCTGGAGGGAAGTTTGCCACAGTGGGATAATTTACTGACTGCTTAGCAAGTCAGTTTGATTTTTCTGCTCACAAATATTTTCCCGTTGTGAAACTTGTTTGAGAGAGACTGAGAAGGTGACTGTAAAGGGGCAGAGTCTATTTGCAGACCCCACTCTCAGAGGGTATGTGCACCAGTCTCCACATAACGGGAACTGAAATGGATTTCTTGGCTAACACCCCATTATAAGGAATACTTTTAGTTTGACAGCCTTATATGATGTGAATGAAAACTGCTGTTTTAAAGTGGTTTATTATGTTCCATGGATGAAACTGATCTTGAATACATTGATGAACGTTATATGGTTTTATTACAGATTTAATCATAAATCACTTTTTATGAATGATTGAGTGAAAACAGTGTTTGTAAAGGTTAATAAATTTTTTGACAAAACAAAAACAAAAACAACAAACAAAAAAACTGGCAGTAAGTTAACTACTATATTCTCTTCCTAGGCCATGTCTTAGGGGCAGTGGAGTCATAGAAAAGGAAGAGAAAGGCGTCTGTCAAGCAGGAGGCACTTAGGTCCTTTCCCTTCCTCAAAGGGCTTATGTACCAGCTCTGACACTTACTAGCTCTATGACCTTGGGTAACTTTCTCCACCATTTCATGCCACAGTTTTCTTGTCTACAAAATGGAGATTGTGTTTACCTTACAGGGTTGTAAGGATTAAATGGGTAATGCAAATGTTTAGGAACAGTGCTGACACAGAGTAAGCGGTCAGTAAAATATAAACATTGTTATTATTCTATCACTTCACTGAATTCTCTTATAACCCGAAGAGATAGAGGTGATTACTTCTGTTAGGCATAATTTTCAGAAGGATAAAATCATGTGTCTTATGCAAATATAAAATGAATACACATCAAAGATTTTTTTTTTTTTTTTTTTTTTTTTTTTTTGAGACAGAGTCTCACTCTCTTGCCTGGGGCGAGTGCCGTGGCGTCAGCCTAGCTCACAGCAACCTCAAACTCCTGGGCTTAAGCAATCCTACTGCCTCAGCCTCCCGAGTAGCTGGGACTACAGGCATGCGCCACCATGCCCGGCTAATTTTTTCTATATATATTTTTAGCTGTCCCATTAATTTCTTTCTATTTTTGGTAGAGACGGGGTCTCGCTCTTGCTCAGGCTGGTCTCGAACTCCTGAGCTCAGGACGATCCGCCCGCCTCGGCCTCCCAGAGTGCTAGGATTACAGGCGTGAGCCACCGCGCCCGGCCCACATCAAAGATTTTTGTTTGCTTCATTAATGAGTGAAAGAACCATTGAGATATTAACAGAGGGCATTTGAGAAGTGAGGTAGTTTGTAGGCAATGTTGAGATGAGATTGCCCGGTAAGACACAAAATGGAGTAATGTTCAATAAGGCCATAAACCATAATCTTTGTGGTTTTATATCTTCCATTGGATAGAGATTTGCATTTTTACTGGACAAAAATTTACAATTTAAACTCTGCCCCTACAGAGTTGAGAAGTATCCCCGATTATAGAATGGCAAACTCAGTACTATACTGAAGGAACCCCTGGTAATCCCTTCTGCTTATTTTGAAATTTTGGATAAATTTTCTGATAACTCCAATCTATGGACGGGGAAATTGAATCTCAAAGAAGCTAAATCACTTGTACAAAGTTATATGGCTAGAGATGCCAGAGCCAGCATTCAAAAACCAAAAATCATCGTTTTTTTCACTAAATTAGTTACCTCCTCTCAAACAGAACTCACTCTTTAAGGAGATGACCAGAGAGTAGAGACAAGGAACTCCTGGTCTTCTCTGAGGGAGGTAGTAGAGAGCAGGGAAGAGTTAAAACAAAACAACAAAACTTTTCTAAGACACAACAGGCTTGTCAGTCTGTCCACCATTAGCAAAATCATGCTTTCTGTTCTCTCCCCTGTTTTTTAAAATTTACCAGGAGATGAAATGAATTTAAAGGCACTGAATATAAAGGTCTAAGTATGTGTGAAATCATTCATAGGTTCTAATATTATTCCTGGATTGGAAGAACATAAATTTGTTAGTAATTTAATAACTCAATATAAACTTTTTCTGACAATACTAGTACAATTACTTTCAAATGGTAGTGAAATTTTTTTTTATCACATTTAGAAAAAAAGATTTTCTAATATTTATGAGTACTCCTTTCCTGGGTTATTCTTAGCAAGAACAAAATTTAACTTCTTAACATAAGTTTGAAGTAGAGGCAGTTGGTTGCTTCATATTCCTTTTTAACTTTGTCAGAATTTGTCAAAACATGGTATAAAGTAAAAATGCATGGAGTAATGAACCAAATAAACCTAACAGAGTAGGTTTATTTATAAGAAGAAACTTGAGCCAAATGCAGCAGTAAACTAAAAAAATGGAACAAATCACATCAATTGGTTTTTAAAAATAAGGCAAAACAAGGAGGATTAAAAAAAACTCCCCAAACTAATGAGCCAGTTGAAACCAGATTTGAATAGTGTTGGGATGGAAAACTTACCATCTCAGTCATTGGCACCAGAAAATATCTTAGGGCGAGCATTGTCTTACTTTAGGAAAAGCTTTGTACTCCACATAGGGGACGAAGGCGGGGCCCTGGCAGTGTGGACTGAAGGAATCATATGGCCCTGGAGGGGAGGAAAAAGAACTTTCTCCCTACCCTCTGAGTTCTTAGCTGGGACAGACCCCTGTAGCAAAAGACTATTAGCAAGAGAAGGACAAACCAGTTTATTAACACATGTATTTCATCTGTACATACAGGATATCTGGAATGAGTAATTCTCAAAGAGGTGGCTTAGACCTCTAGCATCTTCAAAGAAGAACATTGAATTTTTAGAGAAGTGTCAAGACAAAGGAAAAGGTCTTTAGATTGTGGGCAGGGACACTTGCAGGAGCTAGCCAGGTCTGCCGTGCAGATTCCTCCGGGGCTGTACCCAGGCTGATAAGGGTCTAATATTGTCATGAATGATCAACCTTTTTTCTTCCTGGTAGAGAGGGTAGGAGGATGCTTTTCCTTTGTAAATTTATGTCCTGCTTTTAGGCAAATGGACGAGGACAGAGAGTTTTTCTTGTATCTACTTCTTCTCAATTGCCCTGAACTCAAAATGATCCTATGCCAGGATGGCATATTTTGGGATGGCACATTCTGGTCTCCTACAAGGGGTATCTGTGGGTTGGGGTAGAGGTCCAGGGCTGAGGCCGGACCATGTTAGAGGAGGTCAGAGCCTGTGGAAAGGGGTGAGCCAAGAGGTGTTGCCATTGGAGGAGTGGGCAAGCCATCGCAGAACAGGGATCTGTAATATCCACTTAAAAATTGCTTATTGTTTGCTTTGCCACATTGCAAACCCATCTAACTCCTTAGGCTGCTGATGACTTGGGCAAGTAGCATTTTTGTTTTGTTTTGAGTGGTGGTGGCAAAGTTGCTGGAGGAATTTAAGGGAAAACAATTAATTTCCATGAGTCATTGCACAAGAACAGCTTGAGGGGGAGGCCCATGAGAGGCAGAGTCTCTACAGTGCAGGCCTTCAGGGCTGGTGGTGACCTTGGCAATGCAGACCCCTGGAGAGCTGGACATAGGGGAGAGGGGACCTGAATTAATGTTTTTAGATTACAAGGGACTGGGTAATGTATACTAGCATGTCAATTACATGATGAATAAAACAAAGCTAGGGCATTACAATATTCTCTGGACCAAACTCCCATTTCCCGATTTCTGTCACTTGCTGGCCCATCAGGAATTGGGTTGACCAAGCTTTTTTCAAGAAGCTTCAACCCTGATCTGAGTTGACTGTAATTAAGTATTGTTCGTTATATTTGATCCTCTAGAAGATGGTAGCTCTGGACTAATGATGACAAATCTGTTATGGATCAGTGCTTCTCTTTTTGTTATTAAGTAATTACAGAACAGCAGAGCACATATGGGGACTGTTGTAGATGCAAGAGAAGATGCCTCCTGCCCTGTGAGCCTGCAGACTCAGGGAGGCCGTGGCCATAGCCAGAGGAGGCTGGGGCTGATGGGCAGCTCAGCAACCCACCAGGCTTCCATCCACAGCCACTGGAGGAGCATTGGGAGAAAACCCAGAGCCACGATGGGGGGTTAAATGTGCTGAAGATCTGTTCCTCCCTCAAGGAGCCTCTGATCTGGTTGAGAAGTCAGCTTTCTTTTCATTCAGATAACATTCTTTTCTAATTCTCAATGTAAATTGCTCTTTCGCTCCTTATTATAGCAAATTATGGTTGCAGACCTATAATTAATTTACAGATGCATGTTTCCTGCAATTATAAGGGCACATGCTCAGCAGAGGTCAGCAAAAACCGTGTATGTGCTGTGCTTGGAAGTGAGGTGTGTTTTGCAAGTAAGTTATCAATAAAGCACGAGAAGTGCATGATTTCCTCACAGTCTCCACTGTGCCAGCTTTTCTCAATGTCTTCATCTTCGAGTGATCCCAAGGCATTCACAGCAGATGTTCCCATGCCCAGAGACGGAAGGAGAAAGGCAGACCCACTGCCTGGCTCCTGCTTCTCATTTCCTTGGAACACTGAGCTGCTTTGTGCACACAGCTCTCCAGCTCAAGAATCACCCTCATGTTCCTAAACTAAAGCTGACCTGGGTACTCCCAAAACTTGTGTCCCAGGGGTCTAGTGAACACCCCAATGAGCCCCAAATTTCCCTTTTCTTAGCTTCTGATTCTTTCAAGCCTCGGTCTGGCATGCCTCCAGGCAGCGGAAACATCCCCTCTGCCTGTCTTTGCAGCAGCAGAGCCGCAGGAGGGCTCAGGGTCCTGTCTCCTCCCCTCCCTTTGAAGCAGGCCCAGCTGAGCTTTAATACTTTTAACCTGATCTTTCTTCACTATGCATCAGGCCAGCTCTGTCTATTGTCTCTTTCCTTTAGGAGCTCGCTAAAGTTTAACACATGCCATTTAGTCTGGTCCTGTGGGGTCCCCAGCGTGAGAGATATGTCAAGAGTCAATTAGTCCTCTACCATATGACCCCCAATTCCACTGCTGGGTGTATACCCATGGAGGAAAAATCAGTATATGGAAAAGATACCTGCACTTCCATGTTTATTGCAGCACTATTCACAATAGCCAAGATTTGGAATCAATCTACATGTCTATCAACAGATGAATGGATAAAAAAATTGTGGAACATATACACAATGGATATTATATAGCCATAAAAAGAATGAAATCCTGCCATTTGCAACAACATGCATGGAACTGGAGAGCATTATGTTAAGTGAAATAAGCCAAGCACAAAAAGATAAATCTTAAATGTTCTCACTCATATGTGGGAGCTAAATATTAAAAACAATTGATCTTATGGAGACCGTGAGTAGAATGAGGGTTACCAGAGGCCGGGAAGGGTAGCAAGGTGGGGGGGTAAAATGGGTTAATGGGTGCAAAAATATAGTTAGAATGAACAATATTTGATAGCACAACAAAGTGACTATAATCAGCAATAAGTAAAACAACTAAAAGAGTGGAATTGGAATGTTCCTAAGACAAAGAAATGTTCAATGTCTGAGGTAATGGATACACCAATTACCCTGATTTGATTAATTCACATTGTATGCCTGTATCAAACATCACATGTACCCTATAAAGATACATGGCTATTACATACCGATAATAATTTAAAAAAAGAGTCAGTTGATACTGGGAGCCCAGAAAGCATCCATTTTTCAGACAAATCCTACTCACCTTTCCCTCTGAGCAGCTGCTTCCTCCCAGGAGGCACCGTCTGTTAGAGCCGCATTACTCCAGGCCCACGCCGATCCACAGCTGTCTTCACGCCTCACCTTTGGAAGCTCAGCCTGGCACCGGGACGGTGGCCCCAACGACTATCTGAGCATGTTCCCTCACGGCACAGGCCAAGACTGTCACCTGGAAATGCTCCTGTAGCACTTGAGGTTTTCTGCGCAACTGTATGTATCAGTTTCCTATTGCTGATGAATTAATGGCCACAAACTTGGTGGCTTAAAATGACAGAAATTTATTTTCTTGTAGTTCTTTGGTTCAGAAGTCCAAAATCAGTCTCCCCAGGCTAACTAAGGTCAAGGTATCTGCACAGCCAGGTCCTTCTGAAGGCTCTGGGGGAGATCTGTTTCCAGTCCTTTCTAGGCTCTGGAGGATGCCTTGACAGTCCTCGGCTCGTGCCTCCTTCCTCACCTCATTCCAATCTCTGCTTCTGTTGTGCCAACTCCTACTTCAGTGTTAAATCTCCCTCTGCCTCCCTCTCGTGATGATACTTGGGGCCCGCTGGATAATCCAGAATATTCTCTGTATATCAAGATCCTTAATTTAGTCACATCTGCATATTCCCTTTGTCATATAAGGTAATATTCCCAGGTTCCAGGATTAGGATGTGGACATCTTTGGGGGGCATTACTTGTCCTACCACACCATGTTTGAAAGTAAGCACAGTAACACTTGCTTTTGAGCTGGCCCTTTCTGGCTTCTAAGAGCCTTGCTTTGTTCCAAAGGGAATTCCTTTTCCTCTCTTTGACTTCCTCTCTACGTCGTCTTTTATTGTTTTTGCCTCCCCATTGCTCCAGTGTGATTGCAAAGCCCCAGTTCCTTGAGTCTGTGGGCAAAGCTGACCCCTTTGGTGGGTTAGGCTGGGCGGAAGCCATTTACATTTCTCTATAACATAACATTACTACAGTTTGAAGTCAAGCAAAAATCCCATTAATTTTCTGCCTAGTGTTCAGTTCTCCAAAATTTTTCATTAGAGATTTGCTGGTGCTTGTCCTGGCCCTCGGAGGCTCAGTTCTGACTGGGGAAGATCCTATTAGATGTGGAGAATGACAGAAAGGGCTGGCTGAGGACAGGAGTATTGCTCATCCAGTGATGCTGACATCGGAGGCTTAGTATTTGTGGTAGCGCCATTTTGCACCATGCTGTAATTTCCTCCAGGAGGGCTTAGTTGCCCGGGTGTGTATAATACGAAATCAGACAGCAGCATTGATCAGGGGTGTGGTTTGCCTAGTGGATGGGGCAGAGAGACAAAGGAAAAGGACAGTTGAGTTTCTGGGGAGGGTACTGTTCTCCCTGGGTGGGGAGAAACATTTATTTAACAAATTTATATAATGACTACACAGTACTAAGTGCTTTATATTTGATTCTCACAGAACCTACCTGATGGGGTTGCAATCCTCATTGTAGACATGGGGAAAGTTGGCTACAGAGAGGCTAAATAACTTGCTCCAAGTCCCAATGGCTATTAAGGGGCAGAGCTCAGATGCAACCGCAGGGAGCTTGGTTGTAGAGACTCTGTTCCTCACCCTTCCCCTGTGCTGTGAAGACAGGTTAGGGCAGTGGACTGGGAGGAAAGGGAAGCCTTCAGGGACAAGTGTCTATGAAGTCCCGGATAACAGAGGAGCATGGACATGGAGTGGGGTGAACATTTGATTTGAGATGTGGAGTAGTTCAGGATTATGACAAAATCTAGAAGGTAGCTGTGGATGTGGGTAGCCGAAATGGAAAGGAATGGAAGATCACTGAAATTCATGGGCCAGTAAACTCTGAGGCCAGGCGTTGGCTGGGACACAGAGCACTGAGATCATCCAGAAGAGTGGAAGGAGCTGGGGTGGAAAGGAAGAAAGGGAACCAGATGCCAGAGTCTGGCAAATGGAAGGGTAGGACTAGAAGGTCAGTAGGCAATAATGAGAGGGAGATGTCATGAACTACAAAGAAAGAGGGCATTTTACAAGCACAGGTGGAAATATCATTGATGAGCAAGGAGAAATGCAACGCCTCCACTTGATTCTGAAGTTACATGGGGCATAAGAGAAGGAACAGCCTCTCAGGAAGATGGCTGTAGATAGAACTGAATTTTTTAATTTTGATTAATTTAAATTTGAATTTAAAAGCTGATACTGATTTGGTTATTGAAAAAAATTTTAAGTATGTTTAGAACAGCTTGGAGATATGAGTCTACTTTTCCATTGGGAATTTTATGAAACCTAGATGCAGACCAAGTACTCCCAATGAAAATATAAGCATTCAAATTGAAATGTGCCATGTGTGTAAAATACACACTGCATTCCAAAGAGGTAGTAGACAAAAAGAATGGAAAGTATTTCATTAATAATTTTCTTATCTTGATTACATGTTATTGTTTGGATATATCGAGTTAAAGAAAATACTTTATTAAATTAAGTCTCACTCATTTCCTTTTACTTTTTTAGTGTGGTTACTAGAGAATTTAAATTTGCAGATGTGGCTTGCATTGTTTTTCTGTTGGGCAGTGTTATTGAGGCCCAGGAAGACAGGGACGGGAAATGTACTGGGACTGGCTGGCCTTGGGGTCTGAAATGGAACTCTCATGTCATCATGAGGCAGTGAGAGCAAACGCACAACTGTGGCAGTATCTATGGTGGCAAGTGTTTCAGGCTTCATGAGGTACAGATGTGGTGGCAGATGCGTGAGGAAGCAGCTGGAATCAGGACAAGTTATGGACATTTTGTTCATAGGAGACATTCACATATACTATTACTCTAAGTAAATCAGCATTTTATTAATAGGAAACTACTGGAAAGAAAAATAAAGGCATGACTTAGGGACTTGCAGAGAGGGAGACTCCAACTCATGAAGGAAGAGGAAGGAGAGAGCAGCACGGTGAGCGAGGGTTTCAGGTGTGCACAAGTGTGTCAAAGTCCCTTATGCCAATCTTGAAAGACGCAAAACTTTGAAAAGACAGACAACACTACCAAAGATTAGAGAACGTCATTAGGTGGGTCTGATAATTACACAAAGGGTAAGAACATAGGCTATTAGAGATGAGAGCTAGTAGTATCCTTTTAGCTCTAGAAGTTTTACTCTTAAAAATGGGAAGAGAAATTCTTGACTTCTGCTAAGTGAAATAGTTCTTATCATGGATAGCCTATAGAGATAGCATAATATCAACTTTCGTAAACAATATTTCCCTCCATGTAGATAGCAATGTTGATAAAAACTTGACATAACATAACTCACATAATGAAGTCTTGTCAGTTTACTTTCCTCCCAGGGCAGCCAAAGGCCTAGGAGGGAACAGTTGAGAGACAGTGGCTGTCATGGAAGCTCAAAGCTGGCTTAATTTTGGATTGTCATCCTAAGAGATGATGCAGGGATGCCCTGAGGTGAACTGTGTTTGCTTTGGGACTTTTCTGGCCTTAAGTTTCCTGCTCCCCTCCCTATGTCAATCTTTTTCCTTTTCTGGAGGAATGCTCTAAGGTATAGAGACCAGGTGACTGGATTTTTGTAGCCGTGCTGATTGTCACTATCTGCTAATAGCATTAAACATAGCACTCTACCACTTCCTGCTTTCAAAAAGGGGGCTTCTTGAACTCATCTCAATAAGGTGCTCAGAAGAGGGGATTTCTGTCTATGTGGTGGTTGGAGTTGGGGGAGATGGTCAGGCCATCAATGTAGCCATGGCCATCAAATCAGAACGACATGGAGACTCCTTCCCCAGCTGTTCCTACAGGCCTAATGTCCCCTGGAATAGCCCATAACAGCAGTAAGACAGGCAGAGGGCACAAAAGCCATGACAACTGAGTCCCAAATTTCTTCCAGCCACGAGCATCTTTGTGGACTGTAAGCTCACCTGCTGCCCCCTTTTCTGGCATGTCATTATGTGGAATCAGAATACACAGAATCCAGGGGGATAATTGCCTCACTCTGCTTTTGAGATAAGACCAGTTGGCAATGACTTTGGTTTAATCAGAGCTTAGCTTTTACATTATTAGTCTTTCTACTTAGTACAGTTTTAGGCCACAGGTGAATTTCCCCTTATAGTCAAACAAAATGGAGAAATAGAGATTCTTTCCTAAAGCCCTATTGATTGGTATACATTGCTTTTTAATTTTTCAATCCTTTAGTGTGGCGGTCCCCAACCTTTTTGGAACCAGGGACTGGTTTCATGGAAGACAATTTTTCCACAGACCGGGGTGGGGGAATGGTTTTGGGATGATTCAAGTACATTACATTTAGCGTGGAAACCTCTCTGCTAATGATAATCTATATTTGCAGCTGTTCCTCAGTGGTAGCATCACTATCTCAGCTCCACCTCAGATCATCAGGCATTAGATTCGCATAAGGAGTGAGCAACCTAGATCCCTCCTGCGCTCAGTGTATGGTAGGTCCTATGGGAATCTAATGCTGCCACTGATCTGACAGGAGGTGGAGCTCAGGCAGTGATATGAGCAATGGGGAGCAGCTGTAAATACAGATGAAGCTTCGCTCAGCTCGCTTGCCCCCCGCTCACCTCCTGCCGTGTAGCCTAGTTCCTAATGGGCCGTGGACTGGTACCAGTCCACAGCCTGGGGTTTGGGGACCACAGCTTTAGTGTATGTGAAAGTGATACATTGGTCTAAATACAAGTGCAGGTTGAGGGGAGCCCAGGAGGAACATTAAGCTCTCTATGTTTTGGGAATCTGTCTGTAATAAATCTACACAATGGAAAAAACAGCATCAAATTCCGTGCTGTCGACTGGAAGCCTGGAGATGCAGCCATCATTTAAAGTTGACTCTGCACTCATGCTTATGGTATTTCTAACCCAGTGACAACACACATGGAAGAGGGTTGAAAAAGATTTGTTGTTGTTCTTCTGGCTTATCTCTTGACTTCTAAGGAGATTCACTAGATAATTCCAAAGGAATTTATCCTGTTCTAAAAATTCTGAATAGGACACTTACATGGCTTCCTTGATTAATCCTTGTTCAGCCTGTCAGGGAATTGTGTATGTGCTACTTTACCTGAATTCTGTATGCGCTATTTTTTTAGGCTGTTTCCTTCTGCTTTAGCTTCACTGAGTTTCCTGGGTTTAACTCTTGGTAAAGAAAAATGAGTTTTAAATGACTTCTGTTTTAAAAAAAGCTGAGTGTGAGATTTTGTTATGATGTGGAATGAACCTCATTCTCCCTGATCATCTACATATCCTGTATCCTTTATATTGTGGCAAAGCCTATTTTAAAAGTCTCGAACTCAAGACGTATTGCTCTGATACATATGTGGATATGCTTGTGTGCATCTCTCCCCTCCTAGCTCCCATCTCCTGCCCTCTCCCACCTCTACGTCTTCTTCTCCCTAAAGCCTTTGCTTAAGTTTTTCTTTTTTTTTTTCCTGATTCTCTCAGCATCTACTTCCCATTTGCTTAAGTTTTATATAAGAAATATGAGTGAACTAACCATATCAGTATCTTGGCATTGTTGGTTTCAAACTGCCATAAAACTCGATATAGAAACTTTTAGTTCCAAAGATATTTTTACCAATAGCCCTAATAATTCCTTATTAATAAAAATAAGCAACTAACCTTATTTTTAAAAAAGCAATATTTCTGAGAAAGAGAAGTGATTTTCTCTTTTAAATTTGAAACTCTCGTGTAACCGCACCCAATTTTAAGAAACTTAAAACCACTTTCTTTGGCTGAAGATTATCGTCTTGCCTGACACAGGTGATGTATTTAAACTCCAAAGCCTTCTGTGTGTGTCTTGACTTCATGGCCCTGTGAGGTAACGTGTTTGGCAGGAAATAGTCAATGTCCTACACTAGGGGTTGGGGATGAGAAAATAAAAGAGAAACAGAATTCAGAGATTCCTACAGTCAAGGACTTACATAGTGAAGAGGATAAAACAAAAATAGATGAAGTCACATGGGAACAGTGTCAAAGTGGTTCAAAAGTTGTCCCCAGAACCTTATTTTCTTCCCTTTCAGTATTTTGTTCCCCAAATAGCCATTCCACTGCATTATTCTTTTGCGTGACAAGTTCTCCATGCTCTTGATAATTTATTTCCATCAAGACATATCTGTCTTCTGTCTCATTCCATTATGACCCTGTTCTCTGCCATGGAGTTGATGAATTTAGTGGAACAAAGATATTCTTCACCGAAAATGTCTTAGTATATCAACTCATCCATAACATATTTGCGTTTTAATAGCTGCCTTCAGGAACATAATCCAAAGAAGTTAATAATGGTGAGAAAATGGTCACTGTGCTTGCACAGGGGTTTTATCTTCATGAGAATCTTCTCCAGAAATCTTCAGATCAACTGAAAAAGACAGCTCAACATCAACCCTAATTACAAGCAGCCATTGCAAGTTGACATGCCATCATGTAGGTGAACCAGGGCTTTGCCTGAATGGTAGGACTCATATTTGGGAAGAAGAGAGGAAAGGCCTGATGACAATAAAAAGCATCTAGAACTGCAATGTCCAATGTGGAAGCCACTAGTCACATTTCCATCACTGCATAAGGTTTTACTGAATAGTTTCCCTCTAGGAAGTGAGGGGGGCTTTGATGAAAGGAAGGTGATTCTTCATAAGAAGCTACCTTTTTACCTGTGTGTGCCAAGATCTCCCTCGCTTGCTAGTAGACCTAAGGACTATGGTCCCTAATATGAGTAGTAAAAGGTACATATATCACTATGATGAATCTTTAGTCTAGGGAATTAATTCTTCTGAAGGGAGACTGCAGTTCATGTAGATTTAGTAATAGTAATGGATACCATTTATTATATATAAAGACAATGTACATTCTCTCTAATGTAATGACTCTTCAAAGTAGGTATATTAATTGTACTCCACATTTTACAGACAGGAAAACTGAGTTTTATGGACTATAAGCTGTCTTGCTTATTTATAAACTGGTCAAAGTCTGCCCAGTGAGCCCTTGGAAACAACTGCCCACCCAGGGCCCTCTTTTGTGCATGTGGTTGTGTCAAAGTCAGTCCAAATCAAGACATCTGGAGGAGCTAATGTGGTCTCTTTAATGAATGGCTCTTTATAACATCATTTCCCAAATTGTGGTTCAGGACTACAGTGTTATATGAAAAAGAATTCTAAGATCAAACAGGTTTGGCAAATATTAGGTTAAATAAAATTAAACAAATTCATTGTAGAACTTCTCAGAGCCTTCAATATATTATTACACATTGTGAATCTCCAAGAATGGATATGACAGGCAGGAATTCCAAAACTTATTTGACCACAGAACCCTTTTGCAGCCGAGTTTCTTGAAGGAAAATCTTCTACAGGGCACTCTCTGAAAAGTGAAGTCCTATGTAAACGATTACTCAGAGTAGAGAACTCTAACTAGAGGAAGTGTTTCTCTGTTGCTGGTAATGTCATAGTTTCTTGGCACACATTAGGTGTTCAATAAGTATTTTAGAATGAATCTTTGTTGAATGAACTAATCTAGAGTTTAGGTCT
The DNA here is from genome assembly GCA_004363605.1 of Indri indri. Taxonomy (NCBI): domain Eukaryota; kingdom Metazoa; phylum Chordata; class Mammalia; order Primates; family Indriidae; genus Indri; species Indri indri. Next base: position 12,032 of record RJWJ010006971.1, on the reverse strand, counting down.
CTTCTGTGCTAGACCCAGGAATCAGGACTGGTTTCTCAGCTTCAGAGAGGGTACTGGGCCCTGTTTGTGGTGGTGGAGGGATTGTGTGTGTGTGTGTGTGTGTGTGTGTGTGTATGTGTATGTGTGTGTGTGTGCATGTACACATACACACATGCATTCTCTTAGCCAATCTATAAATGGCAATTCTGTTTTTAACATTGATAATCATTTTCGTAAGTACTTCAAAATCATTAATTTTGTTGTTTGTAAGTTATTTTCAGAATAATACTTAGAAGAGTTCATGGCCAGACACAACGTTGAGTTTGATGTTTGCAACAGGAGCTGAGTTGGCAGCGATGCTCCCACATTCAGAGAAAGTGGGTCACGGTCCTGTCAAAGGGGCCTGTGAAAGTAAGTGGGCTCCGGTACATTCCTCCTTGTCAGAAATGGAAGCGCCGTGAAGTAGAATGTCCCATGGAAAAACACTTAGTGGGAGGGGGGATCTCTGTTGTTCTCTTCCCTGCAAGTTTTCTGTGTCGCTGTGACCTGCCACTGACACCCATCACAGAGGCCCCTGCTGTGCTGGTCTGTTCAATCTGGCTTGCTGAGTGGGGTGGCCTCTCTACCACCCAGCAGGCAGCTGTGACAGAGGGTGGCTCCGCTGCACCCTCGGTACTGCTGGAGGCAATTTCCCCTTTCCCCACTGGCTCGTTGAAACAGAAAGTTAGGCAATAAAACAACACAACCCAAATGACACAAAACAGAGTGTGGCCAGTGTTTCTGTCTTATGTATGCTGCTGGTCTCTCACACTAGTCCTCCAGCTGGGAAGATAGCAGGTGAGACCCAAGTTTATGCTCAGTGTGTCCCTCAGAAAAGTCTGGTCCCTTCCATCAAATCCAGTCTCATCATGCAGCTCATTTCTGTTCATAACAGGTGCTGTTCTCTTCTACAGAATCCCATCTGAGCTAAATGAGCCCACTGGGCTGCATGTGTAATTCTTTCTCCAGCTGAGCACAGTTATGATCAAGTTGTCTGTGGGCAGTAATGTTTCCTTATTCTACTCTGGAACCAATCAATAGGAATGGAAGATGCTGCAGTGTATCATTCAATAGATATGAACTAAACAACTTAAACGGTCCCCTGCTAGGGAATGCCATTGATTCATCTGCATCAGTAGTCAAAACACGATGAATTAGATATATAGCCAACAGAAATTTGTGCATGAGTGCACCAAAAACAGGGACATGCACTTTCGTAGTAGCATTATTTGTGATAGCCCCACATTCGAAGTATTAATATCTCAACTCTCCCTTAACAGTCTGGATAAGTTGTAGTATATTCACATGATGGAATATTACACGGCCAGGACTAAACAAACTAAAGCCGCAAGCAACAACATGTATCCTCTCATGGATAAAATGTGGGGAAAAAGTAGCCAGACACAAAAGGAGTGCAATATTCTAGGGTTTCATTTATATTTAATTTCAGAAAGAGGCAAAACTAATCTCTGGCGTTTAAAGCCCCTTTTGAGAGGATGACTGAGAGAGGGCACAAGGGATTCTTCATGGATGTTGGTGATGTTTAATTTCTATATCTGATGGTGGTATCATGAGTAAGTTTACTCAATACAAATTGATTGTACTGTGGACTTGTGTGTAGTCTTCTCTGTGTGTGTGTGTGTCATACTCCAACAAAAAGTTTACTTAAATAATGTAAAAAATACAGTTAGGGCTCGTAGTGGTCTGTTTCTGTTTTTTAGAGGGTCTATTGCTGGAATGCAGGAAGAGAAGGATGGGGGAATATGACGAGGCCAGTTCTTCCTTCCAGACTCTCCCACCAGCAGGAGTGAGTGAGGGTCCTGGTGAAGCCAGAAATGCCATTCTAGGGAGATCCCTCCATGTGAAGATTGGGGGAATACATTTTCCCCAATAGTGTAGATTTCAAAGCCATTACTTAATCCAAAAGAATGGCTCAAATGTAGAAGTCATCACAGTGGAGTATGTATTTTAGGATCTTGGCTTTTGGGGAGATTCTTAAATCATCCAAATAGGTCCCCAGTGCTTGGAGACATGTAGTTATTAGTAGAATGGCCTTTGCCAGTTTGCTGCATCTCATTGGCAACTGATGAACCAACCTGTCACCTGATCACAGAGATCCATGAGTATGTTGTTAATGGTTTGTGGCCGCACATCCATCAACAGATGAATTGTATGTTCATTTCATGGGATATTTGGAAAACCTAAATAATTTTTGATTAATGAGATTTGAGCTAGACAGTTGGTTTCTACTCTGTATATACTGATGAATATTTTTATTATCAGATCCTTTTCTTGGAATGGATACATTTTTTAGGTAATGGAAAATTTCCACAAATAAAATGAGCATTTTTTTTTTTTTTTGCCAGCAACACTAATGAAAGAATAAAAATCACCCTCCGAGGTTCTTTCTCTACATTGCCACCAAGAAGACAGTAATAGCTTAAAATAACCAGAACTCATGTTTAAAATCACAAATTCAGCATTCAGCATTGTCAAAACCCTCAAATGCACAGGCTTGACTGTCTAAGGCGACTCAGCATTAGCTTTAGCAAGAGTGGATTCCTAGGACATGCCTAATTTGCGAGAAATCTTTGAGTTCAGAGAACTTGCTTAGTTGAAGTTTCATTATGTATAAAGTTGTTCATGTCTGGTTCAAATATTGAAACTCTGCAATTTGCCAGCTGTGCATTGAGAAAAAATGCCTGACGGCTTTAAATGGGAAGACCAAACCAAGTCTAGGTCACCGTTTAAGGCCAAACTGGGGCTTTTAAAACTTTGGATCATTAAACAAAGAGACTATAGAAATGTATTCATTATGAAGGGATAACACCTGTGCTTCAATAATTATTAATGGGATAGTTCTAGCAAAATTAGATGTAAATTTTGTTTTTAGATCTCTTTCTCCTGTGGTATCTCTTTCCTTTTTTGACTTCCCTCAGGCCCCACCCCCAACACAGCATTGTTCTGGACTTGCTCTGCTTTTAGCATGTACGTTCTGTGTTTATTTGTTTGTTCTTCAATTCATTCACCCATCTATCCATCTACGCAATATAGATTTACATAGCACATACTATCAATCTTAAGAAATATATACAGTTTATTTGGGGTCTCCTAGAGGTGATGTCTACCTTTTTGCGGATTTATCTGTTAGTGATTATGAAAGGAATTCTTCGTTAGTTGCTTGACAAGAATAAAAACAGCAGGTTGATCGATGGGATGACTCTCAGTTACTACGCAATGGTTTTTGAACTTGATTGTGGAAAGAGATTTTTCTTTTATTGCCTAATGTATTGTGTAAAGAAATGTGCATTTCTGCCATCAATTAAGCCATCAATTATGTACTTGCCAAAACGCTCTTCCTTAGGACAGCCCCGTTAACTAGACAAGGAGCCAGCCCCTTTATCCAGGGAGCTGCATGGTGGCCTACTCTTTGTAATTGGGTGTAGATCCCCATGATTTGGCCTTCGTCTCTCACCCATGGGTAAAGCATGACCAGATGATGAGTCATAAGGAGAGTCGCTTACGATGACAGTCAAACAAGTTTGGATATCCCGCAATACACGACCATGGAGTGGTCCACTCCAAATGGACTTCTAGCTTTCTACAACCTTCAGGTTTCAGAGGCTGAGTTGGAGGTCTAGCTGCACTCTGGTAACCATGTCTACAGTCACTCTAAGTTCCTATACATAAGTGTCCAGGGAGTGGGTGACTCCTAGAAAAAGAGTAAAATGATCCCAAGGGGACCACTCTATCTCTATCGACCCCATCCTATCTAGTTGTAAATGGAACAACTTCTCTGTTTGCCTAGATCTAGAAAATGAAGGAGAGTATCTTCCTTTTCGAAACTTCCTCATTTTTTCTTTTATTATTTAAACATATTTAATGACAAATAAAGATTGAATATATTCATGGTGTACAACATGATGATTTGATATATGTATACATGAGCACAATCAAATTAATTAACCACCCATGCTGCACATTAGATCCTCAGGACTTGTTCATCTTATAACTGGACCCTCTTTTCTCTTTTGAATTCTCTAGTATCTTACCTGTGATAGAATCACTGACAGAGGGACCATGAAAGGTTATATAATTCAGGGGTTCCCAACCTATGGTGAGTTGTATAATTATTTCATTATATGTTACAATGTAATAATAATAGAAATAAAATGCACAATAAATGTAATACGCTTGAACCATCCCAAAACTATCCTCCAACTGGTCTGTGGAAAAATTGTCTTCCAAGAAAATGGCTCCTGGTGCCAAAAAATTTGGGGACCGCTGATGTAATTAATTGCTTTCTCATGTCCTCAAATCATGATGTAATTAATCCTTGCAGGAAGTATAGCCACTGACTGCAAGTGGTTTACTGAACATCTCAGTGGGATTTAAATATGAAGTGGTTTGTTTTACTCCTATCACTTCCTTCAAAGTGCTCTTTCGAATTGCCTTTTCTTTTTGCATCCTTTAAGAACATCTTGGGAAGATCCTGTAAGTCTTCAGTTATTTTCGGATATTGAAAAGTCCAGTCTTATCTGGTTTATGTTGAAACTTCAATCTCACATCTAATTTAGTGCTGACCTCCTCCCTGACCCCACAGCCAGCCAGGCCTTGGCTTGAGGGATTTATATAGAAGGGTGTGGCCACGATCTATTATTTCTTTCTTCCTTCCTTTTCTGCTTTTAGCTCCTCCTGACTTGAAACAGATAAGAGGGATCTTGGAAAAGAGCCAAAGTCTTCTGACTTCATTGCTTTTGTTGTGGTCCTTCCCTGCCTGCCTATCCATGACTGCTGTGTGGCTGGTATCCAAGTGCTAGACGAGAGTGAGTCCATTGTGGGGCATAGACAGGGGCATCTTCAGTGCAGAGTTCCTTGACCTGAGCCCAGGAAGGGAGAGAGAAGCCTGAGCACTTTCCACAAGCCAGCATTGTACAACTCCAAAGATCCTTAGCATTCTTTTCTTGTGGACCAGTTATTCTCCATGTTGGCTGTGTTATTAAAATCACCTGGGAGCCTTTAAGAGCATATTAGTGTCTGGGCTCAGCCACAGAAGTTCTGACCTGATTGGTTGAGCTCAGGTGTGGGTATTTTTGAAAGCTCTCCAGATTATTCTAGTGTGCAGTCACGTTTGAGAACCACTGGTATAGTCTGGTGGGAATGGGTGTGTCTTAGGAGCAGCACTCATCAGTGAGTGCCATGGGGTTGTGGCTGGTGGTTCCTTGGTGGCTTTCTTTAGAATATGGGATGCACAAAGTACCTATTGTTTCACACCTTGTGACCTTTGCTGAAATTCACAATTGACAGGAAAATCCCACTTGACATTCTGTTTTGCTGCCATTTTTATAAGTTTCCCTGGCCCTGTTGCGTGTGTTGGCATCTCCCCTGTTAAGAGGAGGTTCACTGAAAGAGCTACAGTTGCCTTTTACAAATGCAGGCTGAGAGGCTCAGACAGGTAAATTCTGTGAAATTGTCCCTCACTCCAGCAATTTCTGGAGCACTCTGGCGGGATCACGAGCTCATAACACGATTCCACTTTTCTAACTAAGACTAACGAGAGTTTTCTTAAGAAACAGAGACATTCAAGTGACATTTTATTTGCTCTCATTTCCCATCTCCCCTTTCTCTAACACATTTTACTAGTAACTTCAGTATAAAAATAGTATCTTTGTTACTGCAATTCTTGGCAGTTCCTACTACTTAGGCTACCCATGAAGTCATTATCCTTTGGTCTCTTGACATAACCATAATTGTTTCCATAGCAATGGATTTCAATATCAGAAACTGAGGTGACGACTTCGGGTGAAGCATAAATAACAGGAGCCAGCAAATAGGGGTATACTGCTGCAAATGCAATGAAAGCCACTCTGAAAAAAACATGATTTGATACTGAAGCAGAATCTTTCCTAAAAAGAAATTCCAGTTTTTCTGGTAAATCGTCAGAGACTCTTTACATGTAGTTCCTGTTGGCAATAAATTTATGCAGTTTCGGGTATGAATGCTGCCAGTAAGGAAATAAATTGCCTGGCAAAATTGTATTTCGTTCAAGATGGGACCATTTTGACCATTTAAAGGTATTGGCTTATAAGTGTTTCAAGCAGAGGCCTTGCCAATAATAGTGACATTGGGGATGTGAAGATATACCATGACCATAGATACACACAGAGGCCAACACGTGCTTATGGGTGTCATTTGGTAAGAATGTGAAAGTTCTCTTCTCTATCTTTCCTCTGAAGGGGATCAGGATATGCTACCCCTAAACATGACACTTTGACATATTGGTTATTTTGAGCTGAAGAATTTAGAAAGCAGCAGATGCAAGAAGAGACCTCTGCCCTCCTCCCCCTTTCTGCCTAAAAGAAGGGCATATATTTACCTGGCCCCCGCCCCACCGCATATCAAGATAAAGAAAACGACACTTATCACTGGAGATGGAGAGTTGGCACTGAGATGATTCTGCACAAACATACCTTACTAAAATAACCCTTATCTTCCTTTTGTTTCCCCTATATATTTGTAGTCATTTTCCCACAATTCATTGGCCCTAGAGCCCCCAGCCCTCTTTCCTTTGTCTAGTCTGCACAATTTATTACCTTTTGTTAAAATGGCATATAAACCTCCATGTCTGTTTCTTTGGGGTTTTCACTTCTTCTCTGTGAAGCCCCTGTGTATGTAAAATTAAAAATATTAACAAAATTTTTATGCCTTTTTTCCTCTGAATCTGTCCGTTGCCAGTTTAATTTGCAGGCCCCAGTTAATAAATGTAAGAGCATGGAGGAAAAGTTTTTTGCCTCCCCTATACCTCCCAAGGAGCAATTTGGTGTCTTAAAATTCTTTTTTTTTTTGGAGACAGGGTCTTACTCTGTTACCTGGGCTAGAGTTGAGTGGCATCATCATAGCTCACTGCAAACTCAAACTCCTGGGCTCAAGCCATCCTCCTGCCTCAGCCTCCCAAGTAGCTGGGACTTCAGGTGTGGGCCACCACACCCGGCTAATTTTTCTATTTTTTGTAGAGATGGGTCTTGCTCTTACTCAGGTTGGTCTTGAAATCCTGGCCTCAAGCGATCTTCCTGCCTCGGCCTCCCCGAGTGATGGATTACATGGGTGAGCCACCTGACCTGGAAAGAGTTGGGTCTGTGACTTTTGCTAAAAATAAAGCCAAAAACTGGTGAAACTGAATTTTAATGAAAAAAGCACCTGACAAAGGCTTAAGAGATCTTAGTTCTTATTAATATATTTTTTTCCTGCCATTAATTAGTTTTGTGGTTTAGAGAAAGTAACTTAACATCTTTGGGCTCCAATTTCTTTATTGTAAATTAAGGAAGTGAGTCAGGCCATCTCTACCCATGTCCTTCACAGTTTTATTGCTCTCTGAATTTCTGATTGTCACCTGCTCATCATTCTACATAAGTGATGCAGGGAGAGTTGTGATATAGTTTATTTTCTGTTCCTCTTCTTTACTTTCTTCTCAGCTATTGGCCCTTTGGAGAGTCTCATTACCATAAGAAGAGGGCAGATACATTTTAATTTTGGATTACCTATGATATTTGGTAGCAGAGATAGCTAATTATTAATCAAAATATGTACTTTCCTATCCACAGTATAGAATTTATCAATACTCTTGCACTTAAGTGAGGCCCTGTGACTAGAATCTGCCACTAGAATATCAGAAGACTTGATTGGTGACACTGCTGAGTCAAGATGGATAACAAGCTCATTGCCTCTCCATGTCATCTTCCTCCTTCTGTTTGTTGGATGTCAATGCCCATGACAACCTTGGAAGCACAAGGTGAAAACAGCTGCCTTCTCTCAGCCTGGGTCCCTGAGTGACTATGTGGAGCAGGGAACTTTGTGCACTAGGAAAACCTGTATTTTTTTCAACTCTGTTGAGTAAGTAATATTGGGAGTTTCTTTCTCATAATAACTAGTGTTACCTGACCAATATTGTTTGAAATGTCATTTCCAATATGATTCCTCAAGTATGAGAGAAGTCTTTTTATTTCAAAGGTGGAATATCATTAAGATGATTTGGCTAGATTGTCTAAGAGGTTTGTTGATTGGAAATTTTATGTTTGAAGGTTGGAGAGCAGTCGTCTATTTTCTAGGAGCATGCAGTTAGATTTCTTGTGATTGGTATAGGAATGATGTGGTAGTTCAGGAAGTTGAGGAGATCTAATTCTACCAGAATGCAGCCCCCTGGAGGAGGTAGAAGATGAATTGAGATGGCTACATGGGCAACCATGAATATTGGAAACGGGCATCCTTTGAATGAATCACATGAACCTGGGGCCTTCTCATTGGTTTTGAACTATGTAAGCGTTTTGCTTTTGTTTTTGATTTTTGATCTCTTCTTATAATCTGACATCTGATTGTTCTTGTTAACCTTGGTCAGTTGGAACTTGAATTGGATTTAATTTGCTTTAGAAAATTAAAGAAACATGACATTTCTTGCACTCTGGGTGTTGTGGAACAATTGGTACCAGTTATAAATGCACTGATTGATAATTTGTATAGATACTGTACAGGTATATAAACAATGCATCACATTCAATTATGGAAGGCATTGCTTCACTCTACTAGTTAGCTTAAGTGTCTCACAGACTAAGCAAATATTGTCACTTTTGCTTTGTGGATTAGCTCAGGATATGTTAAATTCAGGATATGTGGATTATTTTAGGATATATGAAATATATAGTGATGTTTCTGCCACTTTACCTCCAAATTCCCATTCTTTCTCTTCAGCTTAAAAAAAGTTGAGTTAATAAAAATAAGCTGGCTGATACTTCATCAAAACAAAGATTGCACAATGCTCCTAAATCAGACAGAAATAACTTTTAAGATTATTTGTATTCCTATTACCATCTTAGCTTTCCTAATTAGGCATCAACTATACCTAGAAAATATTATGCACAAAAAAAAAATACTAGAAAAATTGATGTCTTAAGTATTAAATGGAGGAATAAATATTCTGAAATTCAAATATTTTCTTCTTTTAAGCAGACATGGTATCCATGGGAAAGATAAGTTAGTATATTGCAAAAGGGGTGGGAAAGTATTAGGGGCCAAATGGTAGAAATGGAAAGTGTGAAGTCAGGAGGTTGAGGGATACTTATATAGGTACTGTGATCTCACATAGAGAAAAAATTAGTAAGGAGAGGAAGCAGATGCAATGCTTCGCATTCTTTTAACCAGAACAGTGGGTAAATAAGAATGTAGTTTGCCCACACAGAGCAGAGGGCATAGCTGAATGTGCCTTAGTCCTGCTGGCTTAGAAATGGTCCTCTTACTTTGGACTACTGGGTTTACAGTTGAGGGGGAAAAACTATTCTAAAAGGCAGTCAAAAGTATTAGTATATGGTGCTGCATTTAGTCTAGTTAGGTCCGTGCTGGAAAAAGAGTTGGGGAGCAGGGTTGGGTGGTTTTGTGACCTAGATGAAGAAGGAATTTGTGAACAGAAAGGATTTGAGTTGTGTACTAGAGGGTTAACTCTTGCTCACACGCTTAGGAGAGCCGCTGAGTATTGTGACCTGTTGTTTTTTCCTCTGATTCCTGCTGTGTCATATAGCTGTATATCACATTCATTCTCCCGCCTGGGCCTGGAGGGGACAACGACTGCATGGGGGACAGAAGCTCCCTCTTTTGGTTGTTTGTGGAAGTTGGATTGTGTTTCTACCCATCTAGACAGCTTGCTATTTGTTTTATTTGTTTTACTCGTTTTACTTACTTTACAAGCTTATTGCTTGTTTTACTTATTTTTAACATCACCTTGGAGGCAGGGCATGTTAAAACAGGTAATGAACAACTTGTATTGGCTTTCGATGTGTTAAGATGCCACCTCTCACTGAAGTAAAGACAAGGACTGACCTTAATCATTGTATCCCAATAGCATCAGGTATAGTACCAGGCATATAATGTGCTTTCAATAACTTTAAGTGCATGAATATATGACTAAATGAACAAATGAAATATTTGGGAGAAAAATGGGATCTATTTTTACGTGCTTCTAGTGGTGCAAATACTTCTCTATGTCTAGGTGCAAACTTGACAATGAAAGATAAATTCTGAAGATGAAATTATGAAATAAGCTTTGTTGTGTCACAATAGCCTCTGCATAAGTACTCTGTGAGGCTAATTTTCTTTGCCCCTTGAATGATATTTTTAGATAGATCCCATAGTCTTCTGGCTTCTTGAACACTCAAAAAAGACTCAGTTTGCTTCAGTTCAGTATGTCTGATCCAGTGTTATAATCAAATTTCCTCTTTGCAGTTCAGCCGTGGAGAAAGTGGGAATGGCTAATTGTACTGTATTTCTCCACCTGAGCTTCATGATCTCCTCCCCACAGCCCACTAGCTACACTTGGAACTGGTGTTTGAAGTCGGGGATGGGATCAATATTTACTGGTCATGCTGTTATTGGTACTTGCTGGGCTCAGAGGGTGAGCAAAGCTCTCTCAGGGCAACATTTTTAGGGTCCTTGAAACTTCCCCCTATGCAGGGCATCTCTCACAGTTCCCTGGGGTGAGTGAAGTACCTGCTCTGACTGGCTGCTTGGGGTTTACTTAGGATTTCTCTCCCTTGATATCTGACTGTTCATTTTCAGCTTCTTTCTGCTGAGGGCTCCACACCTTCCAGGTTGACCTTTTGATCAGAATCTAAGGTAACCCCGTTCTAGCCTCCTTCTTCCGTCTCCTCTTCCCCTCCTCTCTCCCCATATCTGATCCATGTAAAATATGTACCTTTCACCCATCACAGGTGCGAGTTTAGTTACTTTCCAAACACAGCACCCTTGTCATTAACTTTCTGGCTGTCAACTTCAACTATAGCCACTTCTCAGATGTGAGTCAGGCCCAAATCGATCCTGCTCCGAATGCCAAGGGATCCGTATAACCCTCACTGAGTGGTTTCCATGAGAACCCTGTCTTTAGGCTTGAGAGAAGACAAAGCACCCTGTCCATCCCCTAGGGAGGATGTGGGAGGTGGAACTCATACAGATCTTCCAGAGAAATCCTCCGTCTGACCTCGTGCCTCAATTTAAACCTTCTGGCCTCAGTGCGAGTGTGTCCAGGGGGCACAAATGCTTCCTTGCCTGTCTTGCATGGCGATCCAAACTCATTCTGAGATGTGAGAGTAGTTGGCTCCTATGTTGGGGCCTCAAATGAAAGGGAGTCTGAAGTAGTTCCATATGTTCACTCTGATACATGGATATGAAAAAAATTCTTTATAGTTGATTTTTTAAAGTTACCAAAAAATACGTTATTCAAAGATGAAATGCAAAAGTAAATTTTGAATATTTCAGTATTTCTAGAGTAGCAGACAGATGATTATTTTTAAAAATTATTTCTGCCTAGAGAGTCAAAGATCAAAATTTAGTTTAATCAGAAATCAATTTTTCAGCCTCTTTGGCTTGAGGCAGAAGTTTTCTTTAGCTTTATGCAAGATTCAGTTGGTTCTTTTACTTCCCCTTTATTCTGCCTTTTCTCTTCTTCCAGACATATTCTGGTGATATTTGGATTATTTATTTTTAATAAGTAATTTCTGGTATCCAAACAAATTTGGGGACCAAATCTCTGACTCTTTCATTCATAATATAAGTATCTAATGATTTTCTGGCTCCATTTCCCTGAACAAATTTTCTTTTTGGAATCTTTGAGAGAAGCTGATGTGAATTATTAGCTCCGTACTTAGAGCTCAGGGCCCACATTCTGTCGTGTTAATGGAGAATTCGGACCTAAAGAAGGAGGCTATTCTGTCTTGACATACCTATTTTAGATGAGGGGAAAACTTTTAATTAATATTCTCAGGGGAAAGAAACTTTAAAACGTCCCATTCCAAACAAACAAGTGTGTGATTTATGGATTTGGGTCCATTTGATTACATACTTGTACATGAGAGAAATGGCTTTTTTGGGTGGATATTTAATTGGATTAATTAATTGAAAAAGTATTTGCTGAATATCTACCATATGTCAGGCATTGTGGTGGGAGCCATGGGCATAACAATGACCAGGCCACAGTC